>JAANSM010002771.1:0-14242 GCA_036850725.1 Orchesella villosa | reverse complement strand
ATTATTGTGCGCACATTCCATAGTCAGGATAGCCATCCGTTGTGTTACCTGGAGGTCAGAGGACACCAGGACAGGACCCGGGACGTACAGTTCCGTTACACATTTCAATATTTTCCAGTTACCAACACACAGAAAAGCCACTTTTTGTATTACCCAGTCATGTTTTCCGCGGTGAATGCAGATGCAAAAACTTTTTCTCTTTCCACTTCATGAGATGCCGTTTCTTTCTCTTTTCCCTTTTCCTTCCTTCCTTCTTTTTATTTCTTTCTTATTATATTACCCTTTTTGATGTGATGATAAAAGAGAAGTAAAAATGGAACCAAAAATTATAACCGCAATAAAACCACATTTACGAATATTTTGTTCTCTTTCTACAAGAAAATTTTTCATCTGTCCTCACTCGCGACGCTCGTGTTGTTCTGCGACAGAAAATGAAGAAATGGAGGAGAGGAAAGGAAAAGGGAAGGGAAAGAGTTTATGGAAACAAGCCGCAGTTTCGTATATTATGCCATGAGCAGTCAACTTTGAATAGATGGAAATGAAAAGTAAAAGAAGTTGAAATTGTTGACGTATACTCATTCATTCATTTCATTTATTTAAGCTCAACTGACTGCACAAAAACTCTACACTTTCCAACAATGCCGCCAACATCAACGTATGTGGCGTACAAGGCAAATAAAAAGTGTAGAAAAGTATAAGCATATACTTATATATATATCCCCTTCTGCAGTTTAATACTTATGTGCATCACAGTGAGTAAAAAGTCATCCTCCTCAACATTTTTTTCATTTTTCTGCTTTGTTCTTTTTCCTCCACTCTTAATTATTCCCATCTGGCTTTTTGTGAGATGTTAGAAGTGGTAGAAGTCGTGCAGTTATTGTTCTAACAGACCTTTTTAGAGTTTTTATATACTTTCATCATATCCTCTACTTTTCAAACTCTTCTCTCCTTCTCTCTTCGGTGATATGGTTGATACACAATGTGAAAGCCACTTTCTCACTACCACTAATACCACTACGAGAGTATTTCTTTTACAATATTATGACATTTAGTTGAGTCCCTTTCTTCCAGAGTGAGTTTGACAATTGCTTCATGCTAATTTTCTTGTCATGACTTTTGCTTCTCATTCGCACCCACAGACTTGTGCTGATTTTTAATTAAATCTCAACCCTCTTTTTTCTTCTCCTCTTTCTTTCTCCTTTCCAACTCCCAACACATTTCTTCTTTCAGAGAAAAACTTTTTCATGACA
This sequence comes from Orchesella villosa, assembly GCA_036850725.1. Classification (NCBI taxonomy): domain Eukaryota; kingdom Metazoa; phylum Arthropoda; class Collembola; order Entomobryomorpha; family Orchesellidae; genus Orchesella; species Orchesella villosa. The sequence continues at coordinate 12,992 of JAANSM010002771.1, read as the reverse complement.
TTATTCACTTCCCTTTCTTGTTCACTTTTTCTTCTCTCTCTCTCTCTCTTCTTTCTCCTTGTTCATCCAGCTCAATGTGGGAAGGAAGGCGAGGGAAAAAAGTATTTTACATGTATTTTATTCCGTTTCACGATGATAACAACTATAGCAGACTGTGCGAACCTAACGAATCTTAATATTATCATACTAACATGACACGAAAGATGTAGAGGAAATGTATTATTAAAGTTGGAAAATGCATACCCGTACAATTTTCTGTAGTATAGAGAACATTTTTCTTTCCTTTTCGACAAACACGCAAGAAAAGGATGAACACAGGAAAAAAAAGAGTTGAAACATATGGAAAACTTTTTTTGGTAGTTTTCCAACAACCCTGTTGTGTGTGTGGATGTGGAAATGAGTGAGGAAAAATGAGAAAAATCCATCATCTGATCAAAAAAAAACTTCACACAAAAAAGTGCAAACATCCTCCTTCATGCTCACTCCCCTTTCACTCACACGCTATAATAATTAATTGCTCTTAATTAAAGATTGTGCCTGCTGGAGTAGTAGCTCATGGCTCATGGTCTCACTCAAGCACCGTAGCTGTCATTATCATCACGTGGGGGCCTTAACAAAAAAAGTTTTTCTCCCCTTTTTGTATAATGATATTTTCTGTATGCATAATGGATGTGTATAAATGTGAAGGAGAAAAAAAGTAAGTAGATTATTACCTTGCTTGCATGACGATCTTCCACGGATGCTAAGGCTGTTGGGTTGAATTCCCAGCGATTCGAACAATATGAAATGAGGTAGGGGCGTCAGGTCCGTGATGAATGGAAGCATGGAATAAATAAAAAAAATGTAGACGGAATTATTTAATAAGCGAGTTCAGATCGGATCGGCAAAGGAGATCATGAGTACTTTCAACAAAATTATTTGGTAAGCTTGAATTCATTAAGAAAGAAAGACGGGAAGTCTCCCCAGAGTAAAAACTCGTGTATAAAACTCATTGTCAACGCTGACGTCTATAAAGGGTATGCAAATTAAATAGTTCTTTATTGTATTTATGTAGAAACCAAATTTAATGTTTCTTAACTAGTATTTCTGGAAATATCGTTAGAAATTATTAGGCTAAATCAAGTGAAAAATACACCGCATAGTATCAACATTGCAAATAAACAAATCTCATGGTCATCTTCTTAATCGAGTATAATATTCTTTGACGAGAGCTAACGTTAAAATATGCGCATATAAATTGATATTTTTATTACAATAATATGAATGTCAGAAACTTGGGTGAGTTTATTTGATCTTTATCCTAAGATCCGTCACCAGCTCATGTACATTTTTTAGACAATCATATAAAATCTGAAACCATACACTGCACTCGTGCCTTGTCATCATTTTGCAGTGGGTGGTCATAGCTGTTACCTGTCATCGCTCATTTGAAATGCCTGACTTCCCTCATAGCATTTGATAAGATCCGCTTCCATCATCTATGAATAATCTATGTTGATCTGATAGTGACAATCATCGCTGTCAACTTTCATTGACTTAAAAGGTCAATGCATCGCAATCTCAGATATTTCTCAAGCATTTTACTCACTGAATAATTTGGAAAATTTTCAGTTATCAATGAAGTCATTGAAGTTAACGCCCATGGGAGAGATTTCAGGTAAGTGGATTCAGAAATATTTTTAATATCCTTACAAAATACATGTTTGCAAACAAAATTATAAACAATAATGGTATGTATAAAATTTATATAAAAAAAAGTCAAGAAAAAAGCTGACGGACTGATTAGCCTCAAGTACAATTCTGAAAACTAGCCAAACGGTTTATTCATTGATAGTAATGATGACATTATTCCCTATTATGTAAGGATCAGGATACGATCTGTCCATTCCTTCTCACAAGATTAATTTCTTTTCTCTATAAAAGCGTATCATCTCAAGAGAACAATTGTTTTCTCAAAACAGAATAGCAATATAGGTACAAGGAGGCATTGTTGAAAGTTCCTTCTTGACATTCATTCCTCCTTTTATTATTAATTCTCAAAGTCATTCATGCTCATGAAAATGCATTCATGCATGTCAAAGATAATAAGAAAATGTTCTCTTAAGCAGACGAGAAGGATACTGGGCCTGTGGCTGTACCAGCTAAACAAACCACTGCTAGTAAACTCGATGAAGAGATGAGCTGATAAATCAATTGATTGATTATCTCGCCGGGTGGTCCGGCGTGATAGCAAAAACACCTGTTCTCGCTTTTACTCTCTTGCCACAACATCATAGAGATTCTCTCAGCTCTCTCAGCGTGATAGAATTACACATATAAGTATATTCAAGCTAAAAGCCATCAGCTGAATGCACAAAAAGCATGTAACTTTTGTAAGGAGTCATAACTTTTGTAACAATGCAGGAAAACAAAATGGAAATTTTCATTGTATCTTTAGCTGGAAGGGAAATAGAATACCGTGTAATCGACTGCTCATACATAATGCAAAGTGATTCCCAGAACGGAGAGAATCATCATCATCCTACACAATGAATCAAAACCATTGCTCGTTCTATTCAACCTCCAATAAATACCTTATCTTAATACGCATACAAACCCTCTAGTCTAGTACGTTTATATAAAAAACACCATGAAAAAACTGCTCCTTTTTCGCAGACAGGCATGATATTATCTTGCACGCCTCCTTTATAATAAGACAATATTATTATCATCCTGATAAAAATTACAATATCATCCAATCGACAATGGATATACAAGTAACCGGTTTTCCACTTCTTTTATTATATTATCTTGGAAAAATATACTGACTGACTGAGTGAGCATATAAACGAAAGATTAAATTAAAAAATGTCTATAAGCTATTTTATTTCGCATTCACCAGCCAGACCCCCACAATACTCGTAATTATGTTCAATGAACAAAAAGACATCATCAGTTATCTACCTAGCGGGCAAGTTAAGCTTGGAAAAAGTATGAGATATAAAATCCTATATGTTCGTTGGGTCAATCAATCAACCCATACTAAACAGATAGATAATTAGACCCTTAGAACTTGCCAAACAGCAAACTGGTTCATAACAAAATGGACCTTGTCATTATGATGACCATCATTATTGTATGTTTCTCTCCTTTTCCATCATTAAATGTGTGTGTGTCCCCTCAATTCAACTAAAAAAATCTTGCTTCCCTTTCTTTCTATGCTTCTCTCCCTCTCTTTCTCCTCCTTTTGCTCTTAGTATTCAACATGGACTGAAATTTACAACAAATTTGAAAGAATAAAGTGTGCAAAATAACAGAGCCAGAGTCGACAGCTCTGGTTGAAGAACCCATTCATGTTTCTGTCAGTCAATCAAGCTCACATCTATGATGTGGGAAGAGGAGGAGAAGAGGGGACAGATAACAAAAGTAAATTGTTGAGCTAATTTCTAGTTTAGAGATTTTAGAGATAAGGGTGTGGCATAAGGATGATAATGATAATGAAGCTAGAGAGTGAACACAGTTTTTTCTCTGACAAAAAGGTGTACCCCAAGAAGGGTTAAGCTTGGAGGCTGAGCCATCAACAAAGCAGTCGGTTGAGTGACGTGACAGCTGAAATAAGCATCACAACGACAGCATGGCTATATACTTAACGTAAACAATGATACAATCAAGTGTTCTTCTAACGAAACTAAATACATGCTTCCTTTTTTTTCATGAGACTTAACACACTGCTAGGCAAAGGCCCGTATCAAACTCGCACGCTATTGAGTAACTTTTATAGTGGCTTGTTGATGCATTACTAGCCCATCAAAATCTATTAAAATCATGCAGAATAAAATGTAATATAGATTTACCCGAAGGCCATTGACAATTGATACTATGATCAGATAGAAAAAAGTACATCTATTGACCATGATTTTATGAGGATTTTATTTGAGATGAAACTTACATATCTCAATATTTATTTTTTGTGTGTAATATCAGTATTATTTATCTAACGCTATGTCAAAGGACTTCACTTTCTTTTGTATGTAGACAAGTATTTTCTGACTAACGTTTACGTGCTTTACTTTAAAATTTAGGGTATTCAAGTGTCAAAAAGCTTCATTTACCCATTCAATTTACTTCAAAAAGAATTACTGTAAGAACCCAGATGGTGATTTGGAGGAACAAGATAAACTTCAAACATTCACCTCAAGCACACACAAAATGACAAAAAAAAGAATGAATGAATGGTTTACTCGTACTCGAACAACTTAGTCTCTATTGAAAAAAGAACCCTTTTCCCAACCTCTAGTCGACTTCATGAAATCATTTGTTAAATTAGAGAGCAATGCTTCTTTCTCATCTTCTCTTCCTTTTTATTTCTTTCCACACACTCAAAAACTCCTCTCCTATATAGACATACAACAGTGGTAGTTATTCCCAAGCTATTATTATTACATTGTAGTGTGTGAGTGTGTGTGTGTGTGTGTGTAAGCGAGTTCGTGTCCCGAGACTGTAATAAAATTAAGGGTTATTTGTAAAAGCAAAATGGGACAATGGGGATTTTTTTCTCGCTTTAAAAACGGGCTTTTAACAAAGTATTGTCAGTAGTAGCAGTAATACATTGAAAAATCCTGTGAGCGTCCACTAAAGAGTACCTATAAAACGTACATGTTTAGTTTAGTGGAGTGTTCGTATTGTTCCTCTGAATTTATAAAGGAAAACCTACACACCCACTAACTTTGAGTAAAAATTCTATTATTTTTCAGCTTCCTCTACTGCTCCAGCACACTAACAAAAGTTACCTTATAATCCGTCCATTTTAAGTGTCTCTCATACGTTATTTTTTTATGTGGTACACAGGGAGTTGGGGAGGCACAGGTGAGAAAATATGAACCTGTCAAAACAAACATGCAATTATACTGTCAAGTCTTTTCCTTGTGTCGTTCTTTTAGCATACAACGGACACACGGTCAGTCAGAAATGAAAGGGGGAGAGCGGGATATAGAGGGAAACAGAAAAATTAGTTAAGAGTGCTAGAACATTAACCATGAAAGTGGGGTTTTAAAAGCACGTCTCAACTTTAAGCACTTGAAAATATTACGTATGCAACACATTATTAAGTGAGCAAGTGAGCACACATGGCTCATGTTGTGCATTGTGGTTAAGGACAGCCTTTTTAACCTACTCCATTCTTGTCAGTTTCCTTTGTTTCCCTAAAATATGGAAGGAAGTGTTCGTTTTCTTGGTCCACAAATTGTTAATGATCTGCGTGTGTTTCACAGAATCATCTAAAAGGAAGGATAAACATGTAAAAACAGCAAACGTGAACAACACAAAATGAATGAGTAAGGATAAGTATATATGTAACACGTAACTCGTAGCTCATTCATGGTATGGCACACTCGGAAAATCATTTTGTATGTATATTTAATGCAACGTCTGACAACAGAAAAGCTGTCTAATTTCAAGAAAACATCTGCACACTTATTCATATACCACCCACTTTTGCATAAGTATACTAAGTATATAGGAGTGAACACGACCGTGAAAGTTAGAGTTTGATATTATTGAGGTTGCCCTAAGGAAAACTAATTTTGTTAGCTTCGTAAAAAAAGAAGTTCGTTTCTCGGGCTATTTGCTCCATGACCATTACCCTTGTTTTTTTGCAGCCAAGCAGGAAAAAGTGGTAAAACATTGAAGACAAAAAAGAGAAAGGCATGTTAGTGTGAAGTTGAATGTGTGTATTTTTTAAGCTCTTTTGCAACCATGATACTTTTCCCTTTTTTTCTTGTGCCAAGAGCCAAAAGTGAAAAAAGAGAGAGGAGAGAGAAAGAAAATTTAGAATGTGCTGTAATGGCAAATGGCGGATTTACTGTTAGTAAGCTACTTGTGAAACACTTTTTTGGAAGCAGTTTGGCTGTTTGAAGTGGTCGTCTGGAATGGAATATAAATAAAATAGAGTCCTCTCAGCGGAGAAATAGCTTCATTCTCAATTGCCATTATATGTATAATATGAAAGAGAACTGTATAATAGGAGTAGGTTGTTGAAGTGGTCATAATATAAAAAGCATTTGAATGAGGGAATGAATGAATGGACGAATGGTTGTAGAGATGTAGCCAAGCATGGATGCTCTCCACGTACGTAATGTGTGTGTGATAGTGGAGAGAAAGTACTAGTATATATTCCAATATACATTATGGAAGTTTTCTTCTCGCTCACACGGTTAAAAAGCATGTTGGACCGGATGAGTGTTGGCCCAAGAGAACCACAAGCGTCGGACAAGAACACTTCACCCGGGGGTTTCAGGATAATGGTCCTACCATCACGTCACTTCCGACACTCCTACTTCACTTTCCTCTCTTCAGTTCACTTCACAGGAGCTCATGCAGCACAATTTCCCATCAAATCCATGGCATTTTCACCATTCACATGCACATACACATATCCACTAAAAATACAAAAGCACTCATAAAAGCAGAACGTAATGTTCTACATATAATATACACATTTCTAAGCATCTCCTTCCTCTTTTCACCCTTTTTTTTATTTTTTTGGCTTTTTCTTCTCTGTTCTCTTTTCTTTTCCATTCTTTCCAGAAAAAACTGGTGTTACTGCCACTATTACATTTTGTACGAGGAGTTGTTCCATTATGACTGTCCTTTCAAAAATGTAAGCATACTACGCAATTCAATATATATGATATTTCTTTCACTTCCTTTCTTTCTATCAGAGCCTCTATTGCCCTGGCCAAATATCCATTTCTCCTTGATGTTATATTACACGATGTATTGGCGTGTCGTATGAAACTGCTCCTCATTGTCTCTGTTCTTTGAGGTATGTTACTCAATTTCCGTTGTAACTTCTTGTCTGTCATCTGTGTAGTTCTACATCTCTGTCTTCCATTCTCCCGTTAATAAACTGCTGTAGGCGTGAAAGTAAGCAAGTAGCGAATGTTTCTGAAAGCTTCATTTCACACGAGGCTTATTATTATTGTTAAAACGAGTCACAAATTGCTATTTCTTATAAACCTTTAATATAACGAAATAACATCCTCTCCAATCTACTACGTATCTCCAAAGTACTTATATTTTCGCTTTTTGCTCGTTACAGACAAGTGGACAGACGGACGGACAATCATATAGTTTCCCTATAGCTACGTACATCTTTTCACTACTCAAACCCATCCACATCTCTCTCCACTAGACAAATAGTTTCATTCCACTCAACCATAATAATGTTGAGCAAATCATTTCATACTTCTGCTTCATGCCGCTGTAAAAAAGTGATACTAGTCTCTAACCATAACATCATATAATCTCAATGACCACTTGAGTGATCTCCCATCCGTTTTAGTTCCCATTTAAGTACACGCTCTCTGCTCTCTATCAACTGTCTTGGTCTGAACTGAATCGTTCTTTCTTTGGGCAATGTCTTGTAATATATTCGCTGTACCACTTTATTCGACGAGAATAGAATCATACATAATAATAATAGAGATGTTTTAACATGTTCTAAGGTCATGTGGTTTAATATGCTGATATCTTTTCAACCCACACTTGCCCCAACAATGCTGTTTTAATTCATGCAAATTAAGGATATGCGATGGAACGTGGAACTATATAAAATGGTCCAGATAAGGTGGATGGCACACTGCCAATAAACTGGTACTTTGCTTGATCCTATCAGTTTTATCACATTTTTTCTGCATAATTTTTCTTTTGAAATTCATTCTAGGCTTATGTTAAACATAAAAAAGTAATGGTGTCAATTCCCTTTACAGAACTTGATGATGAAAACATTATCAATTATTTTTATTTGATACTTATATAACAAATAAATTGCACTTGGGTAATAAAAAATTCTAAAGTATATGTTCGATGAAAGAATAAAATTGAGTTTGGCATTCAGTCAACTTACTGGTATCACTGGTAGCTTTTAGCCGGGGTTGTCTCATGGAGATCTTTATTTTTCCCACATGATCAAGCATTTTTTTAAAGTTTTATTTCATACTTAAAGATCCTAACAATAATACACGGTGGTGGTGGTCGTGATGAGTTGCGTTAAATACAATCAATGCTCTCTCACTCTCCTTCTCTCTGACCAGTTCTAATGAGCTCTTGCCCACTTTACGGTTTATTAGCAAATTGAAAGTGGCTACCACGAATGGGAAATGAACATACATTTTTTCTTTAGGGGTTGGTAAATGAATGTAACAGAGCGTTCCTTTTAGCTTCCAGTCTGTAGTCTTTTAATTAATCCCAAAAGAGCATTTTATTAGACTCATGAGTGTGCAAATTATCTATATGGGATATCACAGCCGGTAAGTATAAGAACTAATGATACATAATGTGCTACTGCTACTATATATAAGACTGTGTTCCTATCCATTAACATAAAAGATTGTGTACCTATATCCACTATACTTATATTTTATATAGAACCATCTTACAAAGGAAATCTCAACGCTTCTATTATTCCGTGAGCGTCAGAAGAATAGCGGCAAGAGGCTTGACTAAATGGCGATTGAAACTACATGAGAAAGCATTTATTTTGATGAGATAAAACGAGCTACTGCTCGCCACTTTCAATTCACAATGCTCAAATATATTTTACCTTTAGCTCGTCATTGAATACGTATGTATGCATATATGTATATTTAAATGGTGGCAAAATGATAATGAATATAATATATAACGCGGGTATGAACAAAACTAATTTTCTTCGCCACTACAGCCCGCCCACGTAACTTCCTGTTCTTTCATACGTGTGAAATTGCATTTCTTGGTTTTACTTTTGTCGTTCATATTTTCTCAACAATCGATTCTCCTTCATGAGACAAATTACATAAGATGATGATGATAGGGAAGACACTTCCGCCAACACCATTACGACTTCATTTATATAGATTACAATGCGATTTCAAGAAAAGTCAGGTACCTTAGAAAAAGGTGTCAAACCCACATAATAGAATTACAAAAGCTATTTCAAAAACAAACTACACTCATGAGAAATCTGACAAATTTATTGCATACATTATGGGGAAAAGAGAAATGATTTGGAGTGCATCTACTTGCAAGAGCTACTTAATTCTTAAAGGACTAGAAAAATATTGATTCAGTTCTAGATGGTAAAAACATATTCGGTTTATATTTTCTCATGTCTATGATAACAGCATTAAGCTGCAATCTCAAAACTTTTTCTCAGCGTAATTAAATAACTCTGAGTTTCAGTGGCGAATGCTAATACTAATAATAATCACAACTTGTGGTAGCATCTGAAACCTCTCTGGAACGATATGAGAATTCATTTTATTTGCTTCCCATGCAGACTCCTGTGTAGTTTCTCATGTGCGTGCAGTGGGTTTTCTTTTCTATGAGTCTATACAATCTTACTCCTCATCTTTGGTTAGTAGTCGCATTATTTCTCATGATTGCATAGAAAAAACCGTAGGAACCATATAAACTCGTAAGACGAAGAGATGATGACGGAGATATAGAAGCTCATAAGGTCATATAAAAAGTGTATCCCTCAGATAAAAACAAAGTGAGCGAAAGAAAGAGAGATGAAGAGGGGCGAGGATCAAGAAAAAACAATTCAAGTGCGAGAAGCCCTAGGGAATGACATGGAGCACGAATGCGTCTTTTCCCCTCTTCTTCTCTCCGTTTTTTCCTTCTATGAAATGACATGATAAGACATTTCAGTAACAACAACATATGACAAGGATCATGGTATAAGACCCCCACGATGCGTGTCATTTTCCCTTTCCCTTTAATTCCATGTCGTCTTCTCCATTTCAAGACATGTATTTGAGATTTCCTTCATGAATTCGTGATGGGTCAGAGAGAAGAGCTGGAGAAGGAGGTAAGAAAAGAGACAAATAAACAGAAGGGATGTAATAATATTATAAGATACCATCTCAAGTGAAGTTGGAAGTAAAAAGGGTTCTTTTTTATATATAACGTTATATAGGACCAGCGTAAGATTCCTTATGATTAAGAAGTCAGTAGTTGAGTATTTTCACTCACAACAACAAAAATGTCTCGTCGTTGGTTGTGCAAGCATCATCATGGTATATATTATAGGAACGTGAGAGTGTATATGGATATCCTTTACTCACTATACAGTTTGACTTCCAAGAGAATAGAAAGAAAGTGAGAGAGAGCATTAGTATGTGGCAAGAGTGTGAATGCAGATAAATGGACTAACCTGGTGGCTTCTCATCTCGATGAAGTTCGTGTTTGGCATTGAGAATGGCCAGAGGATGTGGACCACCTAATCCACTTAGTCCCAGAAGTGATGCTGCTGAGGAAGGAGGCAGTCCAGGAGCTCCTGGCAAACCAGGGTGTGGTAACATGGGCAAAGGTGGATGTGCAGCAGCCGCTGCCGGTCCCAATTGTTGTGCATGCATCTGTTGCTGTGAATGTGATGTAAATATACAAAAAATAGTTTGGTTATTATTATGAGAGACAGAGAGAGAGAAAATGGAATGGTGGAAAACATAAGGGAAAACACAAAAGAACTATATGATCATGTTAAATTATGCATTCATTGTTCATCTCTCCGAGGAACTTTCAAAAAGACATGGTTCATGATAATAATGATAATAAAAGCCTCATACTATTTTGGGAAAAGTGCTTTTACCAAATTATACTTATGATCATTTCACGAGCGAGGGTTCTTCCAATCTCTAATATACCAAACGAGCCAGCTCATATTCCCTTTTATGAAATGATAGACCAACTTCCTTTTAATGGCAGTTTTCCTACTATACTGTACGTGGTTGTAGGGGAAATCCCTTTTTCGTTGATTCGGAATTTAATGCAGGTACACTTGATTTTGTGCTTAGTCATCTGCAAGATGCACCACACTCCTATTTTAAATTAATATAGGTGAGTACCAGATGCGGCCATAATAATGCATGATACATTTATAATGATACATGGAGCAGCTTAAACAGATGAATACAATAATGATTATGAATACTAATGATGTTGCAAGGATTCTGCTTTGGACAACGACAATGATGATGATGATGATGCACAGCAAACAATAATGAATCTGACAAATTGTTTTTCTCGAGGGGAACATGTCTCTATTTTCAAAGTGTAACAAATTTTAGGATTGTTGTAGTTTGCTAAAGATACAACTAGTTCATTTCATGATGATACTCAACTGATACATTTAGCCTGCAGATGTGAGTCCAGTATTAAACAGTATACCCACTACTATATCAGCAGTAATGGTTACAACTAATGACTACAGATTCATTTAACTTGAGAGCTACTTTTCAGCTGGTAGTTGGCTGGCATTTCTGATCTTGACTAACTAAAAAAAAGCATTGTACGTTGTATGAGGCGAACTACGACAATTTGCTATGAAGTTACACCATTAAACTAACGAGGATATCCTCATTCATCACTCCCGTTTCAATAGCAAATAATAATTTGTACGCAATACAAAAACATGTGCGTGATATGTTGTGTTGACGGTGTACAACGTTTTATCTATATCAATTTATATGTAAAACCCTTTAGGGTTAGAACATATTTTTTGAGAAGGGATGAGATGAGAAATGATGATTTTAGACTCGTTGAAAGATAATAATGGGAGTTAAAGTAGCTACACGCAGCAATTTCAATCTACTCACATCAAATATCAAATTGAAGTGAGTAATATAGAGAAGAGAAAGAAGGGTAGTGATGATATAAGGGCATATTAACTCAACCAACGTTACATGAATATTGCTGTTGGCAAGTCATGTAGTAAAAAGGTAACTCTCGAGAACTGGCACTGCTACTTCATTAGATTAAATACGGAAGATGGCAATCGAACAAATTATTAAGCTCGACTAGTCTAATTTAAATCCTATTTCTAGTTTACATTACCAAACAAAATCTAAAGGATTTACAACACAACGCTGTGGGTTGAATATGGGTATAAGTGAGTCAAATTTATGCATCTATATATTTATACGTGATAACAGTGTATATTAAACGCAGTATTCAGTTCAAAAACTGCTGATTTGACTTTCCCCTTCACTGCCACTGACTGACATGAGTCAAGTGCATGCCTCCTTATTTGAGAAGATGAGTTACATTTATTATGTCCTATTCATATTTCCTATTATTACGAAAGTTCGTCTAGTATCTTTTTTTGAGACGACGGTTAGACACACACAAGGAAAAGCTAGGGTTCTTCTTATCCCTATCAGTGTTTACCCCTTTCTTTGCTTCGCTTTCATTGCAATTAGATTATGGATGTGTGTATCTGACTGGAGCAGAGACCGGGGCAATTTCACCGCATCAAGTTTAATCAAAACTTGTCGACTGGAAAAAATCCTAACCTATTCAGACATGAAGTAAAGCATACTCATTTCTATATCCTTTATGGTACACAAATACAAATTTAATACCCGTGTGGAAGTATATTTGATAGCAAAGAATTTCAGAAGTTTTATTTTGCCCATTTCTAAAGCAAGGAAAAGGCTCGCAAAAAACACTCATCTGATCTGACTATCTGAGGAAGGCCGTGAGCCTATGAACTCAATTACCTGAGTACATGTTCTTCACTCCACTTTTGCTTGATAGTATTTTTATTGCCTGTCATGAATTAGTTTCTCATGCATGCATATTTCGACGAACTCTGTGGAACTTTCATGTTTTCCATCCTCTTTTATGTAGGTAAATATATGTAGCTTTTCCTTGTGCATTATTTTTACTCCCTTTTCCTTGTAAAAAATATTCAGTTTTTTACTTCCCCCTTTTATTCAAGTGTATATAGTTTAAGGTAGTTTGTAAAAAATTAATTTGATGCCAAGAGCTTTAAAGCTAATAACATCATCATCATCATCACATCTTAGGAAAAATGTCAAACTCAAGAGTTCCTATTCCCATCACATCGTTTCGCCGTCAGAAACAGCGTTTATGCATCAATGCAATCATAAATTAGAGTCTTTACTGACTTTGGTAACAGGAGTACGATTCTTTCTGGGTGTTTATTCTGCGTGCTTAAGAGTGAACACTAT
>JAANSM010002770.1:0-14245 GCA_036850725.1 Orchesella villosa | reverse complement strand
GATGTGATGCGAGATGCGATGAAATGTTTTATTGGCTTAATTTAAAAATTAAAAGTTAAAATATCAACGATGAACGAGAATAAATGGGAATGATCGAAAGTATGCGTAAAATAATTGAATCTAGATTTAGTTTAGAGGCTAGACCCTTAGCCAAAAAACTTGGGGGTCCTGAAACATTGTTTGTATTGGCATGTCAATATCTTTTCGTTTAGTTTTGGTAATGTTTTGTATGATTTTGCCGGAAAACAATGTATTTCCAATTTTTTGGAGGAACCAGCACGGAAGGCAGTAGATAGGGTAAGAAATTTCGAGAAGGGGATGATAATTTTCTGTGGTTTCACAGGTCTTTATTCATTTGGCGTACCTGGATCATAATACAACTCAAGATTTTTATGCGCATCAATGCCATCATTGTCCAATTGCTTGACTCCACGCTCAATCTCCCATTGTCTCAATACGTCCGCCTTGGAATCTTCACCCATTTCAAAGCAAGCGTTATGGCTCTCGGCCCCCTCTTTCTTTTCAAAGCTATTGGTTTGGGATTGCTGCTAAAAACCAATGAAAATAACTTCTTGCTTTCTTTCTACTTTGCTTTCGAATACACGGCACATATTTCCAAATGATTACTTTTGTTGTGTGCATAAAACTCAGTCTTTTTTCTACGCAGGTGGGTCAGAAAATGATGATGATGATGAAGATGAACAAGGGTGAAACTCTCAAACCTCTCTGTTATGGAGCACCATTTAATCCTACTCCCAAGCAGGCATTTAATTTCTCTCGTCTCTCACCATCATCAAGTTTGAGCTGTCCTTGTCAACAGCTTTTGAAATTCTACAGGAACCATAAAGGGGTGGTTGTAGTGCTGGCGGTGGTACTAACAATAACGCAGAATTAGACAATCCATCATGAACACATGGCAATGAGGACAGCCGCACTGTGATTCCAAAAGAAGTTGAAAATTAACTAAACCGAACGTAGAGGAGCTATGAGCACCGGTACTGGCTGCGCCTTGGAAGCAACCAGTACCCGGTGCTCACTTCCTTTCTAGAAAAATCACAGAAGAGCTATTGGTTGTGTATTGAACAGGCTCCTGTGCTCCAACCTGTTCTCATCCTCTGCCAAGCCTTTTCACAATCATCGTTTGTAAAATTCAACTTTCTTTGCCTTTAATACCTATACCTTTCACTCTTCCTCCTAATTCACTTTCAAAAATGCGACAAGTCCATGTCTCTCCACTCAACAAATCTTCGTTTTCTTTCAAAAGAAATTATTTTTCTTTATTTTACAATTTTTTTTTGCAACCGCACAACATCGATACAACAAAATTAAATTTTGTTACTATTAAATAGCAGGTTAAATATAATAATCTGACAATAAATTTGTAGTGATAAGTAGTCTGAGAACGCAATTCACAGAGTTACACTTGAAAGAAAAATGCTACATTACTACATACTTTTACCTGACGTTAAAGTATCTAATTTTTAACTAATCATTTTATAGTACAGTAATTTAATTATCATTTTCTTTGATAATTATTTCCAAAAAAAACTCAAAATCTAGCCCCTCAACTTCTTTAGTCAATTGTTATCACATCCGTTTCATTCTCCTCCTCTGTATTCACGGTGGTTGATGAACGCTTGGCTAATTTCCTCAAATTGTATCCTTTTTCTCCTTCTCGCTTCGGTTCTAGCTCACCCCTTTCAGCAGCGCTAAGCGGGAGGTGTCTTTTTCTGGAGCTTTCCTTATCGATTATCCTAGATGGCCCCGGTTTTGGTGGAGAAGGCACCGCTTCCAAATTCAACTGGGTTTTCATTCTACCTCTTTGAGCAGCTTTGCCACTGATTTCAGGCGCCTTTTCATTTTTCTTCTTTAGCTCAGAAGTCTTCTTAGCGACAGCAGGAACGTTAGTCTTCCCTTTCCCTTTGCTTCCAACAACTTTTCCTCCTTTAGCAGGGACTTCAGTCTTCCCCTTCCCTTTGCTTCCAGCAACGTTTCCTCCTTTAGCAGGGACGTTAGTCTTCCCCTTCCCTTTGCTTCCAACAACTTTTCCTCCTTTAGCAGGGACAAGGCGAGTCTTCGAAACGGAAGGAGTAGCTTTCTCTGTCTCTGTAAAACAGGTAGAATCGCAATTAAAATGTTGAGCAGTTGCTGAAAGGTTTGGAAATACATAAAAATTTGTAAGTTTATTGAGGTTTACTTACTTTTATGGGTATTATCGACGTGATCCGCCATCCTATCAAGTTGCAGAAGGTTTTTCACGGCTGCTTGGAGTTTCAGCTTCAACAATGAAGGGACAAGCACTGCACTGATAATATCTCTTATCCTTTTGACTCCCTAGTACTCCAATACAGGTAAGAATTTCAACCCCAGACAGTGTCATTTTCCATTTACTTGACTCAACTTCAAAAATTTCATCCCCAGAGTCTTGTGCTTCTTCATTTTTATCAGCAGGGTGGGTACTCCCCACCTCCTTCTCTCCTCCAGAGGATTTAGGGGCTGGATTCTTGCTATGATTTCAAATATCACATGTAGCAATTACTGATTTTTATTAATAGCAAAGAAAGAAAGCATTTAAAATGTCACACGATAGAGAAAAATCCTTTACATGCTGGTTTGATGTGTTTTAGAAGAAGATAATGATGATGAGGCAGATGTAGAGGGCAAGTTTGCTTCCTTCTCAACTTCCTCTGTTCTGGAGGATATTGGGGCAGGATTCCCACTAAAATTTAAAACATCATAGCAATATATTTCATCATGAAAAGTCAAGAAAAAATGCATTTTAAACTTAAGACGATTGAGAAAAATTGAAAAATCCCTTACGTGCTGGTGTGAGTAGTTTGGGAAGAAGAAGCTAACGATAATGATGATGCTGAGGTAGATGTTGATGGTGTTGGTAACTTTGCCTCCTCCTCAACCTCCTCTGCTCTGAAGGATATCGGGGCCGGATTACCGCTACAATTTAAAAAAAATCATTGCAATACTTATATTTCTTCATGAAAAGACAAGAAAGGAAGTATTTAAAAGGTGCCATGATCTGACGTTCCAGAAAAATCATTTACTTGTTGTTGAGACGTTTGCCAGAAATAGGTAATGATGATGAAGCACATGTAGTCACCGCTGGCAACTTTGCTTCCTTCAATACCTTATCTCTTCTAGGGGATATTAGGGCAGAATTCTCACTTTAAAATTTATACCACATCATGACACAATATGTATTTTTTCCATGAATGATTAAGAAAATTCAGGCAAAAGGGAACCCCTTAAATTAATTAACAAACGAGAAAAATTCCTTACGTGATAGTTTGAGGTGGTCCACAAGACGGTACTGATGATGATGATGATGAAGTAGATGTACTTGGTACACTTGCCTCCACATCCTTCTTTTCTTTTTCTTTCCCATCATCATTTGCGACTACCTTGGAAACCTCCACGTCGGAGGTCCTCGGAAGGCTTTTCTCATCACTATCAGCAGCATCAGTGGTGGTGCTCTTGACCACCTCCTCATTTCTCAAAACTATTGGTTGCTGGGCTATTTCACAAACGAAAATATCAATCATTTTTACTTGCAGTTTTTAAATAAACAGCACAAAACTTGATTCAGTCACTTACGTTTTCTTTCCAGTTGGATTAGAAAATGATGAAGGTAATTTAGAAGTCCCCTCTTCAGCCTTCTCGTCCTTGTTATCCCTCTTAATTGAGCTGCGTTCATCCACCTTCCAAGGCAACCATTCACTCTCGCTATCATCACAGCTTAGTTCATCCTTGTCAGAAACTAAGCTGATTATTGGAGGTTGCCGAAGACCAGACGGTGTCGCTAAAATTACTGAAGGACGTGATACATTTTCATCCCCCTTCTTTGCGCTCACAACCGCAACCTCTTCCCCTTGACTATTACGTGGTTGCTCGGATGTTGGCTCGACTTCTTTCTCCTTCCCTCCCTCCTGTTGTTTCTTAGAGGGCTTGACATTTGTCCCCTGTTGTTGCTCTACGGAGCTCCCATCGCAGTGAAAAATTTCAACGCCCCTAGTCTTCAGCTTCTTTCTTATCGGTTCCAACATTGGCAAAGCGGTACCACTCCCACTTGCAATTTCCTTGATCGTTTCCTCCACCTCTTTTGAACTAGCTTTTCTCTTTTCTTCTCCTTCTCCACTTTGAGGGTTCAGAGGAATCATCCAGTTCCGAATAGCCTCCTCTTTTTCTGATGTTAATGGAGCGACGGAGGCTAAGGAGGGACAAGAGCTTAATGACGTGGACGCCTGTGAAAACGTAGATGGTGGTGGAGCTGGACTAGAAGATGAGGTCAAAACTGTCGATGATGAGCATGCAGTATGTCGTCCAGATGGGCTGGAATTTGGTAGTGCTTCAGGAAGAGAAGCACCTGGATTGGAGTTCGCTTGCAGTTGCTCTTTACCTTCTCCTCCTTTCTCTTTGTCGGCCAGTGTGATTGTCAAGGGTGGGTTTGGGCAGTCTGCAAAAGTTCACCATAAAATTAAGTTGCTCTACATTTAAATTTTTATTGTTTATTATTTATTATATCAACTCACAATCTGCCACAAGTCTCTTTATAAACCCGAAGTTCTGCTTCCGAAAAATTGTTGTGGCATAAAGTGGATAGGAAGTAAAAGGTGGGGGTTGTGGTGGTGGTGGACCAGACCCTGTGCTCCAATCTGTCCTCACCCCTTCCCTCGCCTTTTCGACAAGCATCTCAATTAGAACACGTTTGCTTTCACACAAGCTTTCCAAGGTATTTTGGCAAACCCACAACGTTTTGCTAATATCAAGGCACTCGTTGCAAAGAGGAAAGCTTGTACTTGAACAATCATCTGGGTTGATTATAACGTGAATTTGAAGGATCTGAAAGACGTTGTGGAGGTAATTAGCACGGTTGGCGGTGTCGCTTGTCTGATGAATTATCACGGTAGTTGAACACAGCTTGCAGGCGGCTGTCGAAATTAAAGGAGGAGAATTCCCTTGAGGGTTTACTCGAAAAGTACTAGAATTTGTAGAGGAAGATGAGGAAGTTGATGGTGGTAAGCCTTCACCAAACCCTGATGGGGAATGAGAAGATAACGGGGAGGAAGGAAGTCCAGGAAGCATTTTACAATCTTTTTAATTTCACCCAACGCAATCGTCAACTTGAACACAATATTTTGCTTCCTCTAAACACTACACACGAGCTTGAATTAATATTTTTAATAGTTTTACTAATCAAGAATATTTTTAGTAATAACCAGCCAGGGAAAAGTTGAAAAAAATACCACCCACTTGCTTGTACTTTGCGTTCAAAAAGTAAAAAGGAAGGTAGACTGGAGAGTGACGAGTGGAGTGATATGATGAGGATGAGAATGGAAGAGCTGGTTGAGAATTGTGAAGAGAGACGCAAGGTTTTATCTAGATATGGCTACATGGATGAGATTTACGTCGCCTGTCCCTGCATAGCTAGTCCACGATCGAGAAGGCGAGTGTGAGTGATAAGGAATTTACATAAAAAATTCGGAATAATATGGAAATCCAAGACGCTCACCTTTTCATCAAACATTTACTTTGGTTTTATGGAAATGAAAAAGGGAAGCAGGAAAGTAGGATGTAAAACACATATAAAACATGCAGCAGCTAGAGCGAACCTTTTTCGTTTTCTATCTTCGCGATGTACATCAACATTTTCCTAATAGTAATGCATGCTGCTGCTGGTCAATCTCTCACTATAGAATATTTCTTGGATTTTTTTTTGATTTGAGGTTGAGGGTTGAGTCAAAGTCATTACTTGACAAGAGGACAGGAGTTTGGAATTTATGCAGAATATGGAAATCCGAAAACGAGCAAACAATGTAATGCGGATGGTTGTAGGTAGGAAATTTTTTGGATGTGCTTCTAAATGATGAAGACATCATACAATATGTGGGATATATAATGCTTTGGTTCAAATAAAATATATATTGCGGTGGTATAAAAGGTAGGTTCACAACGAAGTGGATTTTTTTGAATCATCTTATTAAAAAAGAACTTACTACTATTTTACTACATAATGTTCTGTACGATAAAAGCTACATAAATTTCATACAGACAACACACATGAAACTGCCTATTCATAACATTTTTAAAAATCACTTTTTACCTATGTGTAAATACAATATGAAATGCCATCCGTTAAAAATATTAAATACCCTTCTACTTACAAATTAGTTGGTATTCAACAATTTAAAAAATACGAAAAGGTACTCATTATTTCAAATATTTTAATTCCGTAGTTACCTCATCCTTGCAGCCAATTCATTTGGATAGGAATTTTCAGTCAACGTACTCTCAATGAACTTATTTGCACTCGTATTAAAAAATGTATCTAAAAACGACATAAATTTCTTATAGACATGAAATTGATTATTGAGCCATAATAAATAATCACGTCTAACCTATGCCAAAATACGAATAGTTAAATTTGAATTATGCAGATGAAGAGAAAATCAAGATAAGAAAATTCAAAAGATTGGGGTCAAGACAAACACTAAACATGGGAAGTTGGCTTGGTCGCCACAAGCAGAAGTACTTATCACGCAGGCCGATTGGTTTGGTTACATAAAAGGGAAACGGGAAAATAGCTCATTCTCATGACTCGTCTTTGTGTGTTGTGTATTCCTACACACATTTCTCAACCACCGTGAACATATTTACTCTAGGACTTCAGGTTGAGTGAAGAAATAACAACAAGAACAAGACAAGTTATAAAAAACAAGTGAATTATTTCAGCAGTGTACGAATTTAAAAAGTCGAAAGCTAAGTTCGAAAAATGGTTAGAGGAGGAAGCCAAAGAAAAGGAGGAAAAATGAGTAAGCATGAGAATGCTGAACTTCCAGTTGCAGACCATCAATCATGCTATTGCTAATTCTGGCCATGCTACTTCTAATGCTGGAGAAGCTGTCAGTTTATCTCAAGGAATTTTATAATATGACAACTTATAAGCATTTTAAAAACTTTAAAAGATCATGAAAGCAATGAAAGTAATATAATATGACAAGTAATAAGTAGGAGCGAAAGTGGTTGGTGATTGAAATTGCCAATTGTGGTTTGACTATTTTCATTTTAGGGTTCCAAACAGCTACCCAACACAAGTAAGCTGTTGGCTGGTAATCAGGACGCCTTATATTTATATAAAATGCCGAAAGAGTTAGTACCTTACTACCGGAATTTCACTGCGTAGTTTGTTATTTTCATAAGGAGTTTCGTTTGAATGTATTTCAAAGGAAAATTGGCTTAGCATATATGCTTATGGCTATGTTTTTAGTTGAGATCATCATTGAGATATGTAACATTTATTGAAATTGTGGTTTCATTTGATACTTTTATGAAGAACTGGTAGCATTCGTACATGACTACCAGTCTACAAACCAGCACGCAATGGAACTCACCAACGTGTTGGAATCAACTAACCATGATCAACAGAAACTTGTTAAGCAATAGGTGGAGGAAAATGAGACATTAAAGAACAACTTGATTCAGTCAGACAAAAGTCCAATTCCTGATGACAGTAAGAAGAATCCAGACGTGAGTGGAGTTGCAAATCTGCTGGGAAATAAAGTTTCGGTGCCTATCAACTTGAATAAATGCGGGTAATGTTTCAAAAACGTTTCAGGAACGGGAATGTGTTCCGTTTCAAAACTGAAACGTTTCAAAATTTTCGGTTGGGGTAGCGAATCCGGTGGATTTTGTTTTAAAAACTGGAACCACGAATAGATTGTTATCGACGAGATGAACACGTTGGTACTAATTATTTGTCTTAACTCGCCCCCCCCCCCCGACCCACCAGGAGGGGCAAAAACTAAAATTGTCAGAAACCTGTTTTTTTGGACAGATCTCGACGAGTACATCATTTCTCATTTCTTCCCAATTTTGATGCAATAGCTGGAATAGCTGACTGACTCCTCCAATAATACTTTTTTCAGTGAGCCGTCGTAGGAGGCAGGGAAAACCGAGCGCTCGAGAGGTTCACGTTCTCCTTCTCCTTGAAATCGTCACCGTCGTAGTCGTGATCCACTGAATAGACCTTCACATTTGAATTGGTTCATAATGCATAGTTGCATCAGTCGCATAGAATGTGAAGCTACATTGACAAGTTCACGTAATATAATCTGAAATGGAATCCTATTATAATTTTTAATGAAATTCAATATTTTCTGCGTTTGATTGTGATTTCCGCACTTTTTTTTACATTTTTTTTCAACATCTTGATTTTCAAAAATTAGCAAAGTAGCACAAAAAGTAGCCCTGTTGTCTGTTCATTTTCCCATGTTAAACCCCATAAGGATTTCAAAAAAAATTTGAAGGTAAATATTGCAACTTCTGGATATTTCAAAAACGTCTACCTTGTCGCAGTTCCTAACTTATGCTAAAGTATGTTTTGTGTGAGTATCCGCCGATTCGGTGATTTGCACCTCTGACCATGTCCTCGTGAATTATTCCCACTTGTTTGGAAATAATAATTCCATCCAGGTGGTGCGACTACAATGAATGAGAACCAGTAACTAATGAGCTATTGTGTCCTAAGAAGCGACCAGGAAGGTGTAGTGTAAGGAGAAAGAGCAAAAACTTGCATTTTACAAGCGATTAAAATAAGCTTCGATTGCTTTTTGACAACCATGTTCATATACAGTCTTAAATAAGATGGATTTTTTCCCAATTAATACCCATACTACTTCTAAGAA
This sequence comes from Orchesella villosa, assembly GCA_036850725.1. NCBI lineage: Eukaryota > Metazoa > Arthropoda > Collembola > Entomobryomorpha > Orchesellidae > Orchesella > Orchesella villosa. The sequence continues at coordinate 5,549 of JAANSM010002770.1, read as the reverse complement.
CAAACGCTCGAAAGTCTTTATACTCGCAATGATCTGAATCAGATCATAGCCTTCACATAGCATTATTACTGTTGTTGATGTTAAGATTACGTAAGAGATTTTGTATAAGAGATCGATTAGATCGTAAAGGTTTCACTTCTGTGTATGATGGTGATGATGATGATGCTGATAATGAAAACCATTTCTCTCTTCGTTTGGTTTGAGGGCTCTTTAATCCATCAGTTTGGATTCTACCTTGCCAGAAAAAGTTTTTGCTGACTCTTCAATAAGTTTTGTTTTTTGCTGGGCCTTTGCATATCACCTCGAAATACAGAAGTGTCATTGATGATGGATAAAATGGACCAAGTGGAAAGAGACTTGCTTCTAATTACTAATATATTTTTTGATATTTTTTTAGATGAGAAATGAATTATTAGGTACGNCTTCTAATTACTAATATATTTTTTGATATTTTTGAGATGAGAAATGAATTATTAGGTACGCATTCTTGTCCAGCAGGATTTCGGCTCAAACCATCATGTTGGAGATATTGATTGAATGATGTATGATGTGTATGCACACTAAATTTTAACGTGGTACATGTTCAACATGTTCAATGAATGTCGTAGCTTTAAAGCTAGTAAGGTTCGATAAGAACTACAAGGAATCACGCGTACTTTACGTATATTTATGTACGTGATGAAAAAACCATTGAAAAGAATGGTAGAAACGTGATAAGATTCCAGTCTAAGTATCCTTTTACAGAGAAATGATTAGCCATTAAAGTGTAATAATAATAATAATATTCATAATAAATTCATCTCCCTTCCTTCCAACTTCCAACGACGAACCCTCGTTTTTTGTTCCTATATATACGGTAGTAGGTAAATATAGCATCGTATATAAAAGTTCACCAACACCTACAGGCATTCCGATTTCTAATTCTACTCCAATCTATAAATATTTAGTGTTCCGGGAGGTACTCAAAATAACTCTTTGTTTGAATCGAGTGAGGAAACCAATGCAAAAAAACTGAAGGGGCACATAGTTCAGCTTACGCTCAAGTACACATGTATATTTATGCGTAGGTTATGGTTAAAGAGCTGGATTTACATTATTAATTATTAATTACTTTTCAGTACAAACGATATCAAGGTTCAAAGCTCATATGCTACTTTGGCGATCCTAAAGATACAATGTTCTCCTACGTTTTGTTGCAGAGAACGTGTCACTTATTCCAGTGTAATTAATGCACAATGCGTTGGTCGAACAAAATATTGAGTTTATTTCTATTATAACTCAATTGCTTCGAATATATATTATGCGGACCTAGGCCTACGTATCTTTCAGAAAGCCACCTAGCCTCTACGATGCCATCCTCAGGTACATGTATTTGTGTTATAATATTTCGTATTGAAAATTTTGTAATCCAATTTTGTATGGAGTCAGATGACTACACTCTTCAGAGCGCTTTTTCTGGCGAGAATGTGAATAATTTTAGCTCAAACACTTTTCTTGTCAACAACAAAGTGTAACTTACTTTTCTTATAAAAACTGATTACGTGTCACCCATCCTAAGTAAAATAAAGTTTGAATATCTTACCGAATTCAACAGAAATTGCGGCTTATCAGCCAATAACTTCACGGATTCACAATCACGGTAATCATTATTAAAATAATGGTGTGGGTGGTTATTATATGGTGTCACCGTAGCTGTCTGTCGTCTACCATCATTGAAATATGGAGAAGACTGAGTCTGATTTAGCAGTGAATACTGCAATTTTCCAGTGTTTCCATACGCACCTGATTGTACCGCACGTTGCGTTGGGCTCGGTAAATTAGCACAGAAAGTCAATGATATCCGTAGATGATTGAGTTGATAGGACGGTTCAAGTAAATTCGAAACGTTTCCTTTTCGTATTTCTTCATTAACCCTATTTTGTAAGTCCCGCTTTCGTTTTTGAATGATAGACTGGATGTTGCTGATGCGCTAATTATTTTGGCCAAAGTTTTTCAATTACGAATGGAGGTGGCATGTGTATTTGTGATTGAGAAAGTGGATAAATGCATAAAAATGTTCCATGTTAATGCCAGTGGATATGGAAAATTTTCAGGAGAGGAAGTAATAGCTCAAAAGAGATTGCAAGTGTTTTAATCACATGTTAAAACTCAAATGGATATTTTAATAAAGCAAAGTTGAAGGAGAAATAGAGCCACACTCAGGTTTCTATCTGGATGTTGCGTATTCCAGGAAGATGTTGAATGGATAAGTAGATACATAATACATAATATAAAGTTGCTTTCAAACGTCACTTAATCGCATTTCGTGTAAAAGTAATGCAATTATTTATTTGGTCTGGATGCTTCATTACTACAGTTTGAATAATGTCTTTATCGAATTTATAAGCACAAAACTGTAGAAGTACATAAACCTGATACTATTGTATGTCATTTTTTATTGTAATAGTTTTAATTGGTGCCTAATTGTCTATGTTTTCTTGCTGTCTGAAATATAAATCATCATATTTTATTTGGTATAAAGTATTCCAATAGGTCCTGAGAAATGTTTTTCCATTCAAGTCATAATGATTTTATTCTAACGATTGATCAGGTTGACTAGCTAATAATTTGTGTCATCATGATTACGATCGAATCGCAAAGCATATAGATACTAATAAGTAAATAACGTTATGATGGACAAAACTTAACGCTCATGTCATATCTTTTTCGAGCACATCTCAGTTTCCATTCGTCATGGATGAACAGTAAATTTACGTTTTATCCTTTTGTAGTGTGTCTCGTCAAATTGCTCAACTGTAAATATATTAATTTAAGACTAATTATTGGAAGATTTTAATATCGCTATCTAATCCTGATGATGCGACGCCATTGTATAGGGATTGCCATTGGAACTCCATAAGAGTGCACACAAAGCATAAAAAATTACAAAAGATAAAATCAGTAGTTGAAACAACGTGAAAAGGATCCGTCTTCGATTTCGTCACGTAATAACTTTTATTAAAATAAAACTATACTTTCATTCACCACCATTCCTTGGAGTTGTTGGGTTGTCAGCAATTTGGTTTGATGTTAATTGTTTCTGTTACAAATTCAGTTCCTATGTTTAATTGGAAAATCTCACGTTTCTATTATTTGATAGACTGTAAATGGATATAAATAAATGAATACCAGACACAATTTATTCGTAGAGCAATAATATCAATACTTACAGTCGAGACCTTTCACTTGTTTACAAGCTAAAGTCAAAAGTGGAAACCTTTTGCTCATGGCAAGTTACTGAGGAAAGGCAAGTAAATGAAAACAGCTAACAAAGTCCGTTACATTTTCTTCATAAACAGTTATGTAAGCGACAACACATTATCGTATAGATGATAGAGGGCCTTCTATATCTTATGTCCACATATATATACTGTGAAAATTCATGTTTAGAATGCCAAGTAATAACGATGGTGCTAACTATTGACATTAATAACGAAAGTTATCCATTAAATCTGTTCTCCAGAAAGTCATAGTTTTAACAGGAAGTTGTAAGTTGCTGAGTCAAAATGAAACGTATGTGAGTTTTTAATTGGGAGAATGGGATTCCTCAACATATTTTGAGGCTGCACTTCATAAGTGAACACGAATGCAGGAATGAGGTTGAGGCGCCTACTTAAGAATGCTGTTTGCTGAGCTGAAAGTGACTTGCTGTTAAAATAATTGAAATGTGTAAACAGTAGACAAAGAAAATATTTTAATACACCGTTGTCATTCATTTTCAGTGTTTTCTTCATTTGTTTTAACCACTGACGATGCACACAAAAGAAATCCAAGTGTGTGAGCTTTCCAGTTCATATATATTTTTCATAATCCAAAATAAAATGAGAAATTGTCAGCACTTACGGTAATAGACACATAGATATTAAATGGATTACAGAAATACAGAACTCAACAAGTTTTTCGTATATTTGAAGTCATACGGGAAGACAAAGATTATGTTACTGTTACTGTAAATACTTGATACTAAATTTATTCAATGGGACAAAATCCACAATCGAAGGACTTTGTCGTTAAAAAATATTAAGGATTCATTCATTCATCATTTTTAACATGACACAATACGATTCCGATTGCAGTGACAAGTAAAAGTGTCTCGCAAGCAGATAATTTTGAATGTGTCAAGAAAACATATAAAAAGGTCTTTGAGTTTGCTTCATTTATATCATATCCATTGATAGTGAAAACTTTACATGAGCACACCAGGCGACGACTCAGACGACTGTGGTGTAAACCCCTTTCATATACAGTTATTTCTGCAGTGATTAAATAAGTAAGATGATGATGATGAACATGTTTTTGGTTACATTCGGCGTGACTGAAGAATCTGCAACTCACCAACACACTACAAATGAATGAGTACTACAGGTTTGGATGATAACAAACTCAACAAACCAAGTTGACACATTTACTCTTCTGCAAACTCTTCTGAATGAATGGTCCGATTGGTGTCGACGAGTTTTGAGAAGAAAATATTTGCTACAGAGCGTGAACATTTTATATAGGTATATACGAGCTCGTATGCCAATTTCTGCTTGTCGGTACACATTTTGTAGTCTACTGCATTTGGGATATCTGGTTCCTCATTTTCGCTTGTGATTGAAGTGAAGTGGTAGAAAGTTTGTGGTGATTTCAGTTACAGCTTTTTGGATGTGCTGGAAAAAATTAAGGTAAATATTAATAGATAAACATGTACGTGATCACTACACATAAATATAATCAGAAGTCAGTATGTGTAGATGTTGAGTTGATGTTGAGGTATTATTTAGTTATTGCTGACACAACTTTTTATCGTCACAGTCATGCTTTTTTAATTTTTGTTCTTGCTGAAGCAATAACTTTATCCTTCATTGATTCTTTGATGTCAGCAATTTATGCAACATGCGACTATTTTGCATTACACGACACTGCAATTTCCAATGTACAAAATTCTTTTTTCTTTCGGTCGTGATCGATAATCTGATCGCGCACAGTTCGTCAGAGCTCGTTTAAGAAGAAAGAAGTGCAAATTGCTTGACTGTCAACGAACAATAGTGTTTTGAGAAAAGTTGTTACTTGTAAAAACATATTTTCTCCAGCGTGGAGTCTTGTTTGTTTTGCACTCTTTTTCTTTATGGACCATCCATCGCAGTTGGAGTCAACTGAAATTGTACGAAAAACTACAAAAAAGTGATATATATTATGCGTAAAAGTGCACGTGTGATTGCAACTAATTTCTGTACGTTTATATGTAGAACGAAAGGACTGAAAGGAATTCTAGCCAGGAACTTGCATCAAGTGTTGCATCAATAATGTCAGCAAACGAGAACCCTTTGACTTCTCACGTTCTGGACACGGCTATTGGGAGACCAGCAGTTGGTGTGCCAGTCACTCTCTCAAAATATGAAAGTGATTTTTGAGATTGAGAGTCCAGAAGAGCATTATCATGTGCCAATTTTGCTCAGTGCGTACGGATTCTCGACATACAGAGGAAGTTAAAATATTTCAAACTTAATCTTCAATAATTTTTTCTA
>JAANSM010002769.1:0-14245 GCA_036850725.1 Orchesella villosa | reverse complement strand
ACGGGCATGACAGTTATGGAAAGGAACATGGACATGAAGGTTATGGAAAGGACCATGGGCATGACAGTTATGGAAAGGATCATGGGCATGACGGTTATGGTAAAGAACACGGCCATCATGGACATGACGGTTATGGAAAAGAACACGGACATGACAGTTATGGAAAACAACAGGGTCATGATAGTTACGGTAAAGATGGACATGATGCGCATGGCTATGGGGTCGACTCATACCTCCATGCGATCAAAAAGAGGGAATATAAAGAATATAAGAAATCCTACACACAAACTTTGAGGCTGGAACAATGCATGTAAGACTCATTGAATCATATTATAAAACACAAGTACATCAATTGTAAAAAATTACTTTCAATTTCTACATAATATTCTGAAAAAATGTTGCAGATATCCTAATGCCCCCTGCAGTTATGTGGATTCTCACTATCACTCGAAATGTATTCAAAAACACAACTTTGTCCGTTTAGTTGCCTGGACCCATGAAGAAGGTCTTCATGTGGATACTTTCAAAATGCCTATTGCATGCTCGTAAGTTCGCTGTTGCTATAATTGAATAGTGTCGCTTATATTCCAATTCAGTTAATCTTCATTTATGCTACACTTCATTTCCAGGTGTCATGTTCGTCAGCCCATTCATTTTTATCACGAAAGTGGTCATCATGAACACAAACAAGGTCATGTAGTTCCCCCGGTAGACACTTACCGCCATGGACATGGAGATCATCATCATCAGCAGATAGAAGGACTAAAGAAGCTGTATTGATTATAATTACAAATCATGGCAGTACAGCAGAGTTTTACGACAAACATATATATGTATGTCTAAACCGATTTTTAAAATGCGACATACACATCAGTTTTATGATAAAGTAATTGTATTATGTCTAAGCAATGTTAAATTACATTAATAAATAAGAAAATGTTTAACATCACACAGTTTAAAATGGAAATTGTATGAAAAGAAATTTAATTCAGCATCATTACAACCAAGAAACTGTCTTTATAACATACGTAAAGACAATGAAACTTCACGTTTTGGTGATAAAAGTATCATTTCCAGTTCACCAGTTCTATTCAGCTGGATTTAAAAAAGCATTCAGAAGCATGGGCATTAAACCGCCTCCACTTTGTCGGTCAACTCTACTATCGGGAAGATTAAATAGAGATTTTCCTGCATTAGCTACAAGTTTTCTTAGCATAGGATCTCTACAAAAGCTTGGCTCGTACAAATCTCGAACTGCTTTAAACGCTTGCGCATCATTCCTGAAAACATTTGAATTAAACCAATAATAAAACTTAATAAAAAGTACATTCCCATGGGTAGTATTTAATTCTAAAATAAATTCTTGTTACGTTTTTGCAGCCTCTATTAAGTATCGCAGTCCATTGAACAACGGTGGCCTATCCTGAATCGGACACTCCTTGACAAGCTTCATAAAAGCACTTTCAGCATGAGCAACTCTCTTGCCAACGAGAAATGCAATAACCAGATGACCAATTACTAAATCAACCTCTGAAAGCCTAAGATACCCTTTCATTAAAGTCATAATTTGAAGAGTTAGGGTTGCTGCTTGTTCTCCATCATTGATTCTCATTATGTGCCTCCAAGCATCGCCGAAATCCCGATCTGAAAAAAATATTATCCGGGTTAGAATTTTTATGTTGACCTTAAAATCAGTTCATATGGCATTTGATAAATAATTTCCACATACCAGTAATATAAAGCTTAGTAGCAGCTGCATGAACTTCACCAACTAGTTCGGAATCTCGTGCCCATTCCACCACTCCGGAAATGAAGTTTAGCCGTTCTGGACTATTGGGCATTTTCTGCAACAAACTACCACATACCAAACAATTTACTTTTTTGTAACAACTCACGCCATAAGTGAACATATTTTCAAGATTACAGGTTGCATTCACAAAAATTTAATTACAAAATACCTAACTGAATCTGAAATACGTTTTTCAGTCACTGGAAATTCTGCAGTAGCATACAGCTTGGAAAGCATGATAGCGACATCCATACCACTTTCGTACTAAAACAATTAATGAGACACAAGAAAATAAAAGCATTATTAACAATACAATAAACAAGCATTAGACATAATTGTTTAATTTGCAAGTGTAAGTTACCCAAAGACAATGACTGATTTAAATGCCATTCGAAACACTCACCTGTTTGTGATCGAGTAAGAATCCTGAATATTTAACAAGCAACTCCTCCAGCTCATCATACTTTTTAGTGGTAGTATACCTAGTTAAAAAAGGACAATATAACTACTTCAAGAAACGAATACCTGTAGTCAATCATCATCATTCCAAAATACAGTAGTCACTAATGACTAAAGTTGAAAGTCTTGGGTCGAACATCTTACCTAAAGCTAAGCGTTTTTAATAACTGATGAGCTTCATAAAACTTTTTCTCCTTTACAGCTTCATGCAGCTTCGTTAAAAGTCTGGAAGAGCCTGTCGCTTGCCGATCACTCATTTTGATATTGTTTTAGTATTGCAGGTAAGGCCGGTAAGGGTACGATAGATAGATCAACCAAGAATGAAGAACAGTTTCTTGGTCCAGTCAGTTGCTACAATTTGAATCTGAAAATAGAGCTACTACTCGCCTGACGGATACCGGACAACAGACGGAGAGTTCTGAGAATTCTAGTGTCTAGTCAGCCCTTAATTTTTAATCGTTCCTGAACTTATGACTTTTACAACTAACAACTTAGCAATAAATGTTGAACCAAAAAAACGTATGCGGTCTGTTAAATTATAAATAGTGAATAATTGATAATACGATCAAACGTTAAAATTAAATATAGATTTCTTTCTCAGTTTTGAGACTGATTGTTTGTAATGGATCTCTATTTACAAATTGTACACAAACCCGGAAACTGAATACAAAATATGCTGCAATGTATTGATACCAATGCAGATGCAACCAGATGTTCGTGATATCATAATGAATTGCTGTATCACAATGCCCACCTCCGTACTAGGCAAATTTGAGGAGATTGAGCAAAGTACAGTAGGAATGAGGAGGTGGGTGGAGCTGCTACCACTATTTTCACATACCAACAAATTCACTCCTTCTCGGTCAACTTATCTCCGTTTGTTTGAAAAAATATGTCAACTTAAATGCACCCTTGACTTTGTTCCTTTTGAATATTAAGAGTGCATGAAAACTATTGTAGTTTAATATGAACTTACACAAAGCATGGAACTAATGGCCATGAGAAACTGCATTAAATCAAGAGTTTAAATCATTAAATCAAGTGATTCAGAAAACAGAAAAAGGTATTAAACCCCATTTCAATGCAATTAAAGCCAAAAAATGTGGAAGGAAGGTTACATATACCAAACTGGCCTTTTATTGCAGGACCGACCCTTGAATGCACTATAATGCAAATCTGTCTGCTTTCTAGTGGATGGGATAGTATCTGGTAGATAGTCAGCAGGAATCGAAAAATAAACCATAACCATGAATACTTTCATTAAAACTGAGATTGCTTCTACAAGCGTTAGTTGCCCTTCAGAAGAAGCTGATGGTGGTAGAAGCGTCACTTTACCTGTGATGGATGATGTTTCCTCCGAATTTGAAACCATAATTTCTGATCAATCAAAAGGGGAAGATAACCCAAGAGAAACAATCATTGACTGTTCTTCATTGAATCATCCAGGAGAAATGCTTATTAACACAATTGAAGTGTCAACGGAGGAGCTGATGGGGATGGGTCAAATTAATTCTGAAGATATCGAATTCATTTACTCCCCCAACATACAGTTTCATATGGAATCAATCACTAGCTCTCATCATGAACATAATGTTGAGGTTGAGGATACGGAAGCAATTTGTGAGATAGCTAATAGTCTGGATCAAGTTCCTGTAACGTTGTCCGAGGTCACTGGAAATGATAATGAAACAGTCGGAGTAACAGAGTATGAGCAGAAGCCTGAGCCTAGACTTGTTGCAAATCAAGGGAAAACAGTTAACGAAGATGACATTTCTAAAGCTATTCTGCAAGCTGCAAGTAATATTTTACAAGATCATGGCTCAAAGCAAGCTTTACGCTTGAATGCAATGAAAGTTGCAAAAAACATTAAAAAGATAAGCCCAGAAGAGTCAGTTGTAGCGGAAGCAAGCGGTGGATCCTCATTCGAAAATGTAATAATCACCAATGTACAAGGAGGGTGTTACTAACATTAAATCATTAGTGAGTAAAATGGTATTGCGGTCGATTGATGGAAAAAGTTTTGCATTCGAGCATAGTGATCATGATCATGATCAACAATTGGAGGCCCCGTCATCAAATGTGGCAGAATATACCCCCGAAAACTTTAACGACGGAGATTGTGGCTTAATGAAGTATCATCATTTCCCCTGGTTCAGAATTTCAAATACTTAACATGGAATCCCAGCTACCATCCATTATTGAAACAGCAACTGTGGCTCAGCAAACTGTCAATGCAGCTTTAAGTGCACAAGCAACTTTACCTGCCAGTACAAGTCTATCGAATACAGTTGGAGTAAATCAAAGTAATGTTTCCGCAAATAGTAGGTCACAACAAGGATCAGAAATGATACAAGTGGAAGGTCTTGGAGGAACATCTCTTAAGTTGCAGAAATATTATTGCCAGCCAGGGTTATGCAGAGTGTGCCTTTTAGTGAAAGAAAATTTGACCTCTATTTTTGAAGATATTACAATAGATTCCAATGGCATGGTAGAGAATGCTAGAGGTCCAAACGCTGCTCATAGGTTCAACATTCTTGCAGCTCTTCAAACGCTTTTAGATATAGACGTAAGACGTAACCCTTATTTTTACGTTAGATGAATACTGGGTTTGGGTTGTCATTTATTTGGGGCTGAGTGTGCAGTAAAATGTCATTGTTTTACAGGTTAAATACAACGATGGACTTCCTGAAACGATTTGCATGGAATGCTATGACCAGTTGATGAATTTTTCCGTCTATCGGAAACGGGTTGCGATTGGGCAAACAAAGCTGAATCAAATTTTATTTCAAGTGAGTTAAAAAAAGCTTATTCTCTCCAAAAAAAAAATAATACATATGATAGCATTTGATATAAAATGTTGCAGGTAAAGGATTCGAAAGCACCAACTTTTATACCATCCCTTGGGGAAGAAGATATTCAGAAAACAGAGATTTATCGTCATTCAGCTTCTATCATAACAGCTAAGAATATAGTGCAGAATTCACAATACTCTCATTTGGTATTGAGGAAACTTTCAGACAGGGTATTTCGTAAAATTTTCATAATTTAGTTATTCGTATATTTCAGTTTTGGTAATCCAAATTTTTACTGGTAAAAGGTATGGGACAAGATTTTTTCATCCATGTCCGCAATCGTGGGGTACAAATCCGGAAAGTTGAGAAATTTGGAGTCTTATGCATGTGAAAGGCCGTACGTAGTAGGATTTTTTTGCTACACGTGTAACTCCACGGTTCATGGTATGAAACTTTAACATTGTTTTCTTCCAATTATAGTGAGTTATTAAGTTTTCTCTTCTTGATATTTTCAGGATCTAAAGAAGATTATGCTCTTCATTATGATGAATTTCATGGAATTAAGTGTTTGGAGGATGTGTTATATCCCTGTGATATATGTGGTAACGGCTATCCACTAAAGGACACGTCAGCAATGTCGCAAAGTTATTCTGAACATTGGTTGCAACACTTTTTCCTACATGAGTATGTGTTACTATACTTTTAAACTAATCACTGCTCCTGCTGTAACTACTTTAATACAAATTATTTTATTCAGATGTACCTTCTGCTCCAAAAAATTACCCAGTACAAAAGGATTGTGGGTTCACAAAAAATCTGCTCACGGGGCGAGAGAGAAAATATTTGTATGTAGTAATGAAAGCTGTGATAAATCTTTCTTCAAAAAGTCTCATCTAGACGCTCACAAACGAACCCATTTGGAGTCATCTACGCAGAAGGAGCATACCAGTTTTTGTCACTTATGCGGTAAAGGGTATGTGTGTTTGGAACATTTTGACGCTTAAGAGATCACTTAATTACATGGTACCTGAGTCAAATGTATACGGTTAATTTTCAAATTTATATCTTAGACTGCACAGTAGTCTAACCGCTCACATCAATTCTGTCCATGGCTCCGAGCGACCTTGGCGTTGCAACATATGCCAAAAGCAATTCAAACGAAAGGAAATCTTGTTAGAGCATAGGGAATCTGTGCACTCCGTAAATATTCTCGAATTTAATAACGTACAGCCATATATGCAATCAAAAATTGAACTGTTGTAAAGTTGATGTTTCACTATGATAGAATACCAAGAAATTTGAATGCGAAATTTGCGGAGAAACCTTTAAATCTCAGTCGTCCAAAGCTGTTCATTTACTTCGCCATAAAGGTAATTTTTAGTAATTAATGCTATAGTTTGGAAAAAATCGTAGTTCGTAGGTAAAAGCTCTATTCAATCGTCCTAGGAGAAAAAAGTCATGTTTGTCCAGTTTGTTCGAAGGATTTCTATTCAGTTTATGCCTTAAAAAGTCATATGGTGATGCATCAAGAGGGGGGAAATTTTCCATGCCCAGATTGTGGAAAAGTGTTCAAACGAAAATCATATTTAGAAGAGCATAAACGAACACACACCGGTTAGTGTAATGATATCAAAAAAGTTATCTTGCTCTTACTCTTAATGGAGAAAAATTTATAACAACTGTGTTACCTTTGTTTTTAGGTGAAAAGCCATTCAAATGCCCTATATGCGGTAAGGCAATACGTATGAAACCAAATTACTTCAAACACATGCGGATCCATAAAAGAAAAAACGAAGTTCCATGATACGTAAAAATTTGTGTACATACTCAAATCGTTTAAAAAGTGAACTATATTATTATCGAGGTACCGACGTAAATAAATACAGAATATAGTCATAAACAAATAATTTTGTACAAAAATGTACTCGACTAACTGCTAACATTCAAAAGTTTGGTAGCTCACTCGTGGTATTTCATTCCTTGCATACCGAGTATATTTTGTAAATTTGTATTTGTAGTTGCACCTAGAACTGGTACCGTCCCTTGTGCAGTTGGGGGAACAGAGATGTCTTCGATGTTGAGATGTGTTATAAATCTGAATCTAAGCTGTAATGACGGTCTTAATCTACCTATAATTGGCTCAACATCAGTTTTCACTACATCTCCGGTGTACATATACTTTATGTGGTATAAAAGATCACAAAATACATCCATGTAGGTTAAAGAAGCATCTTTTGGAATGCTTTTGTCCACCTTTTCAAGAAGTTCATAGAATGCAACAGTAAGTCGGCAAACCATGTTAGGTCGTTCAGTGTTTAATCTTTGCAAAAACGGCGCTACAAGATGCCCAATGAACAAAAGTTGAATCTCATTTTGCACAATCGCTGATAGCTTTTCGGTAATTAATCTGAAATAGTGGACAAACAAAATTCCAATTAACTTAGCAATAATAAGTGTACAAAAGTTAAGAATCATACGATACGTCAACAAAACACAGTGTTGTTGCCTTCGGAAACTTACGTTTGAATGTTATGCATATGTCCAATTCCAAGATGATACCACACAGCATGAGTAATTGCTAAAAGGTTGGCGTACTCGTTGTATAAGAGCCCATTTTTAACGGTTTTAAAATTAAAGAGCTGAAGTGGGGTGTATTTATGAGACCAAGTAGAAAGTTTTTCAACTGTGGACACTATTCTATCATGAAGTAGTAGCCAGTATGATTCCGGAAGTGTCACCAAAATAAGACCTGTAGCGTTAAACCACGATTCTACGTCCATATTTGCTTCATTCGCATCCATTTCGGCCCGGCTACACATCACAACTTCCAAAATTCCGTTCGCGGCAATGATAGGTGAAACAGGTAAAGCCATTATTTCGACACAGGTAGCATGAAGTACGTGTGCAGGTGGGTTGGGAAATTCATTAAATCTCCAGTCAACCGGAGCGAAAAACTTTCTACGACCTTCGATAACTATTTGAAATCAGAAATGGGACAATCAATGTAATGAGAATTCTAAGAATTTTGAATATCACTTCAAGCTTAGTGGCCGTAGCCATTCTTTCTTACCATCTACAAACCGATTTATTAATCCAGCATAATAATCAATGTCGGGTGCCCAATTGATATCTTCGTTGCTTCCCTGCAAAAATGTCTTCGCATCCATTTCGGCCCGGCTACACATCACAACTTCCAAAATTCCGTTCGCGGCAATTATAGGTGAAACAGGTAAAGCCATTATTTCGACACAGGTAGCATGAAGTACGTGTGCAGGTGGGTTGGGAAATTCATTAAATCTCCAGTCCACCGGAGCGAAAAACTTTCTACGACCTTCGATAACTATTTGAAATCAGAAATGGGGTAATCAATGTAATGAAAATTCTAAGAATTTTGAATACAACTTCAAGTTTAGTGGCCATTCTTTCTTACCATCTACAAACCGATTTATTAATCCAGCATAATAATCAATGTCGGGTGCCCAATTGATATCTTCGTTGCTTCCCTGCAAAAATGTCTGATATTGATCTGATAACGCCCAGTTAGGCGGTTTAATATCCCGCAGGGCTCCGAGTATTGCTGAAATTAACTTTTTCTTAAGCGAGGACTTATCCCTTAGTCGGCTTTCATAGTAATGTAATGTATTATAGAGATACGTCACAGGTCGATCTGGGGAAAAATAAGGATCAGATGACATACCATATTTTGTTATCTTACATTTGTAAACTTACAGTCGATATTCTTAAACAAGGGTAAGAGTTTTAAATAAGATACCATGAAACTTATAAAGGGGGCTCATTTGTTCCAGCATAAGTTCTAAACTTTTTTGAATGTTGTTCATTTCCAGAAATCGGTGTATCATTATATCAAAGACCTACACAGTGTTGAAAAGGAATATTTCAATTAAAAACATAATAAACATATAACACAATGCTTCAAATGTATTGATTTGATTAAAGCCTTACCGGTAGAAATCTTAAACAAACGTTGCCAAAGTACATTGGAATCGGATTTTGTTGCTGTCCGTCGAAGTACGAGACTTCAGGGTATTTTGCATTAAAGCTTTTATGTTTCTCATGCCTGAAAAAATTGATTGAGTATAAAATTATGGAAAACCCAACCATGAATTCGTATTATACTTGTATAGGTTCTTACCAGCTTGTCTGCTTCCAATGTTCTGGAGAGTTGTCCCTTACAAACTCCTGAATTCTGTTTTTAAACTCTAATGGTTTGATCAACAGCATGTGTATGATGAAGAAGCATACCTGTTGCTTCATTTCCTTCATGACTTCTTAAAGCCTAATATAATATTATCATCGTACCATTCGTTAATTAATAGGTTCAGATGGCTTAAACCTCGATTTTAATCAGAAAATATTTTCTAAGTAATTTGTTCTCACCAGACAGAGCAAAAGTCTATCAAATGGTATGATGTTAAACTTCCAAATTAGATCACTGATGGCATCAGCTAATTTATTAACATACTGGCCTGCACCTTTGAAGAATTTGTTTTAATGAAACGAAATTTTCGTGAGTAACTTCATATTTAATTAAAACTTAAGTTATCCAGTAGTAATTTTAAACACACCTACCTGCATTTGCAAATTCGCAAACCACATAATCACAAAACTTTCTCAAATTTGCTGACAATCCCTTCGGTCCAATTCTTTCAATAACTTTAGGTGCAACAGGATTGACACGATCTGTTTCCAAAACCATTTTCCAAAGTATACAGAGGAACAGAGGTGGGGTTCCTTGAGATGCAAAATGTTCAATTAACTCCTTTTCGTTTGAGATCATTGCATTCCAATTTCGATATTCTTCATCCACCATATTCTAAGCAAAAAAACATTTGTTATACGGTTTGCTAAGATTTATGATCACAATAGTATGTAAAATTGGGAACAAAAAAGATTGAACGCCGTATTGTATATTGGATTACCTTCAATTGCTGTTTATTTTCTTTCGGGACCTGATTTTGCTGGAAAAAGTCAAATAAAACAGAAGGAAAGGCCTGTAAAACATGCGTTGACCAACTGTGTGGTGTGTTTTGCATTATGGCTGTCAAAATATCCCGGTACCAATTGGAGCCTCCTGAACCCGCAATACTATCTGAGCCTATAAAAAATTTACACGATGGGAACTTAGCCATAGTCATAACTGAGCAGTATTTATTTTGGTTAACTGTATTATTGTAAGAATTACCTGTTACATGAATCGCTCGAGCAAGGGTTAATACCAAGGCCCTGTTTAGTTCTTCAGATTCGGAGGAAACAAGGGATTTACAATCGCCTCCAACTCTTGAGAATTGTGTGTGAACATCCACACTGTTAAAACTTGTGATAAGGCGTAATGCCGTTGTTTCCACGCTAAAATAAATGTTTTTGTACAATTATTATAATTCTCAATCAATAAAGTTAACGACACAAGGCAGCTTGGTTTCCTCACCACATATGAAGTTGAGCGGAATTAGAGTGTGCATTGTTTGCTAACGCATTCAAATGTGATAACAGCTGAACGCGATAATGAGGCTGAATATGATGCAATCTGTAGCAAAACATTTCTAGCAGTGTATGCAAAATTCCCCATGCTTGTGACTTGAAAACGTTGGGAAGAAGTTGAGCTGTATAGCACAAAATTATAGATACTGCATTAAAAATCTACGAATACAATATTTTTGCATCAATGTTATCTGACTACTGGCAACTTACACATAAACCCTTTAATTCCTAAGGACTCAATTTCCAAGTACACAAGGAGACGTGCGTATGTTTCAACCAATGCAGGATTTAGGTTCTGACTGGATTTTGTGGTGGATATTTTCATAATATGGGTAACGATGTTGTGTATCAAACTCATTTTTGTATGAACTGTTAAAGAATCCAATATCTGCACCGACAAGGGAGCCACAGATATCTGTGAGGCTACACTACTTGACGAGCTTCCATGCATAGCCTCAACCAGTGCTCCCATTGGTCTAAAATTCAAGTAACAAATCTTGAAACCTTAAGAAAAGATTAAGACAAAGATTTTAGTTTTGCAAATTCTTACCTGGAAAATAATTCCGAATTTGTAGAAAACGCATTGGCTAGAAGAGCAACTCGGAAATCACAAACATTCAGCGANGGAAATCACAAACATTCAGCGAAGGTTGGGTGCTGTTTTGAACCGCTATGCTTTGTAAGTAGTCGTACTGCTTCTTCAGTGTTAAAGGTAATGGTCGACAAAGGAATTGATTCTCCGTTTGAGCCTTCTTCAGAATATGGATCCATATGCAAGTTGCTGCCATTTGAGACACACAATACGGTTTTGTGATATCGGGCACTGCAAGAGCATCCTTCTCCGGGTAAAGTAAATCATAGAGGCGAAGAACCGGCAGAAAATCTCCCAACTAAAAATGCAGTACACCATGAGATAAATTAATAATTACTTTAACACATCGTGTTTTGTTTTAACCATAAAACTGACTCCACTCGCACAAATTATACACTTACGGAATTCTTCTGTATACTCCCGGATATAAATTGCAACAAAACCCACATGAGGAAGTCACGACCCTTGAATAATTTTATTTCTGATAACTGAAATAGAACATTATAGACTTACGGAATTCTTCTGTATACTCCCGGATATAAATTGCAACAAAACCCACATGAGGAAGTCACGACCCTTGAATAATTTTATTTCTGATAACTGAAATAGAACAAAAAACAACACATAATAAGATGAACATTTATAAAGGACAAAACTGCCACTACAGGCACTATAGTAAGTTTTTTGTACACAATTACCTTATTGTGAATGCTCAGAACAATATGAGGAAAACTAGCCAACTGAAACAAAACGAAGAAAATAAGCTGAGTCGACAAATGCTGCCACAGCCATAAAGTTGCAGCCGATATTTCGTCATATCCGGATTGTGTATCATTAGCTTGATTCATCTCTGTTTCCGTTTTTTCCATCGCCACAATTACCAACTCCACAAGTCTGTCTTCAAGAGTTGAACAGCGAATTTTTAGTTGTTTCTGCAGACCAAGAATTGCGCAGACCATATCCCTTGAATACGGTTGCTCCAAAATGAAACGTAGTAGTCTGTCTTGAGGTTGTAGCAAATCCTTATCATACGGCAAGTTTCCTTTTACAACGAACCGAAGCGTAACAGGATCCAGCTTCCAGCTCAATAACGAATACCCTGAATGAGAATGCTCAACTACTGGTAACATACGAGATCTACCTATTACAGTAACCATTTGTGCAATTGGCTGAAAACTGTCAACAAAATCCGATAACAACTGGCTAAGCTTCCAATGAGGGAATTGTCTTTTTTCGGGATAATTTTTCAAGATTTCGTTCACAATAAAGTATGCCGGAAGTAAGCAGGCATTCCTGTCAAAAATGTATTGGAGGAGTCTAACAACAGCGTTTAACTGCGGAAGTTGTGAGGGCAAAATCTTTTCAGGAAAGAGCGCTGCTTTGTCAAGGGATATCTAAACACGTTCAGAAAAATGAACAATCAATTATTGGCCAAAAAATGCTACTTGCTGCTAAAGTTTAGAATAAAATATGGTCTCACCTTCATGATCTCCCTTACACCTTTATAATCAACTCCAGATACTATTTTCTTAATGAGGACAAAGCTATTAATCCAAAACTTGGAATTACGAATTGTTAATCTTTCACTTTCCAGGAGAGCTTCGCACACCATTCTGAAATTGAAATGCAAAATCCCACCATTTAAGCTCCCCATCCCCATGATAAGAAGGATTTTAATCACAACTATTAAAAACATTCCGGTATTACCTGGCGCTGACATTCGATGAAGCAACCAACTTCTCCAATATTTTCATTAAGATTTCGACAGTTTCGTCATTATTCGTTGGCTGACCAGTAATGGAAATAATATGTTTGATGGCACGCTCCACGGACTCTGGGCTAGTGCCTTCACTAAATACTTTTGCCAGCTTCGATTGAAGTGTATTAAAAACTTCCTCGGCGTAGCTATCATCATGCACTATAAATGCATTAAAAGCAGATTGTATTCCACGAATCTCCTGCACAATAATAAAAGCAACGTTATCAAAAACTGTTCTAAATATCTGATAGTAAGATGACTTTGACCTTTGGAAAAAGCATAATACCGTAAACTCCTTCATCAAGGCCCGGACTTCATCATAAGTGTCCGGTTGACACGGATTTGGTGTAGGGGCGGTAGATACTTGTAGGTGTTGGGATTGCTGGTGTGTTCTGCATTGCCATTTTTATTGCTACTTGACTGTTGACTGTAAACTGTCAAAGTCAGTGTGCAGTGTGAACCCTTTCAGGTATTTTCAATTTCAGATTGACAAGTTTTCCATCAGTTATAGCTTTTTACAGGAAGCCCTAAATCTACAAATTAGACAACAGTGCACAGTGACTACACTGTTGATTGCTGAGTGAGTGTCAACACTTACTTTATGTCTGTTTGTTTGTTAATACAATGAAATATACTTCACAACTTCACTTTCCTAACTTTTGTCTGTATACGCGTAAAAGCTATTTATTACCAAGTGCAAAGCAAACTGGATCTGGATTGTTGGTTGTTTACATTGACAGCTAAACATAAAGCTACTTTTCACAGAGGCCGGCATCCTATTCTATATCACAAGCTATTATAGAGGCTGATGTTGGGGTGCTTTGAGATTTCTAAAAGTCTTGAAAGTTGTAATTGCAGCATACACAACAAACAAATGGAGAAAAATTTAAGACTTTCACGTTTCACGTTTTCAATCCCAATTAACAATTAAGTTTACGTGAAATTTAGGGAAGAATGGATTTACTGTTTATGTGTGATGTAATGTACGTTTATTCAACCTCTTTTAAAGTTAACCATCCCTAATGGAAAGGGGTTAAACTGATCCAAGCAGTTTCTTATGTTATTTAATATTGCAGTACATATCATCGCGTTTTGGCATCTTTTTCTTCATCAAGTCATTTAATTAAAGTGTATTTTATGTAAAATAAGGGCATTTTGTATGATTTCTAGTGTATATTGCTATTTAAAAAAGGTGGCGATAGAATGGATCCCTTACGTTTATATGTGTGTCAAGCATGGTGGAAAAACGAAGAATGCCTTAAAAATCTTTTATTGATTATTTTTATGATTTATAAAAATTAGCCTACACCACCTGAAACTCAATCTTATTGAATACACAATGCATAACATACAAT
>JAANSM010002768.1:0-14245 GCA_036850725.1 Orchesella villosa | reverse complement strand
TCTCCAGTTTGGTTTGTGCTGCATTATTATTGCAGTAAAATATATATAAATGCATAAGGAAATGAGAAAGTTGGTTTGGTTCATCCTTCTTGTTGTTTTGTCTTGTTAGGACGAAATTCTGGACAGGTTTTAAAATTGTTTTTGAAAGGATATTACAAAGGGGGAATCACAATCGTCATTCGTAATTTGTTCAAGCTCAAATGTTACCTGATAAAACTATGATGTTTTATGTCAGTATTAAATACAAAAGAAAAAATATATCAACTTCACAGAATATGGATTCCTCATTGAACATTTTGGCTTTTGACTGTCTATTATTCCTACGTGTTCAATTTTTTCTGACATCTGACATTCTGACAGCTCCCTGGTTTGTTGAGGAAGTCGAACAGGTTGAGAAATACAATATTGTTCTCTTTTATTATTACATTCATTACATATTACATTATTGGTTGCTCTTGCTTGGCTTCGTCTCGACTCGCTTCCCCTTCTATTTCAAATTCCACTAGCGTTTTGTGGTTTTGATCACTCTAGTTTTGTTACTGTGTTGTCTCTAAAATATCCGGTTGCAGTGAGCTTTGTTCAATCGTAAAAGGGAAGCAGCTTTCATCTCCTCTTGTATCCTTACGTTTCTTATAGCCAATAATATATATATATATATACCACTTGGATCAATTTACCTGGAAATTGAGATGAATGGAAAGGAGAAAGGAAGTCGACATAAGTACCATATAAAATAGCACAATCTATTTATTTATTTGACTTTTGTTGGAAATAGCATGTTGTTTGCTCCCTAAAATCATTCCATAATACATAGGATATGACGTCTTTCTGTCTGTAAACAAGCATGATATTATGGCATTCTTTGGTATTTCGTGGTGCACTGCAGTAAACTGTCTAGAGCTGCATCCTCCTGCAGTACAGAGCATTTTGTGTGTATAAGAAGAATCCATATATACGTTTATGGTCTTATGATTCGAGCAGAACATTTGCTTACATTTTACGTATATACACACTTGGTTGGTTCCGTGGAGTATACGTGATTTCAACTTTTTTATGTTATGGCATTGCTTGAGTATGACGATTTATAAGTGAGGATTTCCATACCAGGAATAAGCTGGTGGATTTCAGTTTGAGAGCTGTAGGGAATGACATTTTGATAAAATAAAACCATTTTTTGCTTCTATTGTAATACCTAAACCTAGACAGATATCCTATTTCTATTCTTTGGAGCATCTCTGGGTTCAGTCAAGAGAAACTGAAGCCCATTCACTTTTAAATACATTTCACATCAATTCTAGTACTGAAAATGTCGGGTAGGATGGAAGTTGACAATGTTCATGTGATGGGATGTGGGCAATGTGATCCCATCCAGATTCCAGAAACTTCGGGATGAAAGTAGGACAGGGAAACATTATCCAGATCGTTGTTCTGAGCCAAGTACCAATTGAAGTAATCTTTAACGCCATAGTAGGAAACCTAAATTATTCCATTTTCATATTTCTCTGAAAGCTTCATGTTCATGACATGACACATATTTTGTGTTAAATTACGGCTCTTAATGGATCTCACAGAATGTGTGTGTAACTTGTGTCAAAAATGGTTGGCTCATATTTAATGAGATTTATGAGTCACATTGTCATATGATATCATGTTTTAGCGTAGGATCCCGTACACCATGCTGGACATTCAAACGTTGAATTTATGGGAGACAGCTGCATGCGGTGATATTTCACTTTTTTTCGCCTCTATACTACCTTTCTTCTTTCAGGCTCGTTTAGCATATTACGGTTCAGTTGGTTTGTTGACTGCCTGGTGGGTGATCAGCTATTATTGTGCATTTTGCATTAAGGAGGAGATACCACCATCATATTATATATTCATGTTTCTATTCTTTGGTATTAGAAAGACGTCCTTGAGTGGGTCGGTAGCTATAGCTGCTGGTGGTAGCTGGTATAGTAGTGTTGCTAAAAGAAATTGCATCATAGCTATCACCATCAACATCATAATGATCCAATGTTGTAAAGTCAACTCAGCTCCCTCGCTCCACTGATATGTATTCCGAGAAGCAAAAGCTAACGTGGCATTTATGCAAATGAAATGGATATGAAGAGAGAGACGAGAAGATTAGAAAAGTACACAGTGAGCTTCTTCCTTCTTACACACAACAATGTTTGCACATTGTGTTGGTCTTGTTGGGATGGAATATGGTGGTATTAGGTTTTTTGGTTGGTCGGTAGATTGAAAGCAGAAAGGTTTTACAGATTACATTTATATGTTCATCTTACACATCTGCAAAGAATGGGATTCATGTTTGCTTCCTTTCTGAACAAAAAGTAGCAAGTTGCGAACAAGGATTTCCTCTGGATTGGATTAGCAGAGTAATGTTTATGTTTACCACATGAAAACAAGTCTAAAAAAATGTGTGTCTGCTCTGCTGATGATGTGTATTTTTTGCTGTGGAGAGAAAAACTAGGTCTCATTTTTTCTCGCTTTTTGACTTGGAAAGTAAAAAAGAACACTTTGCTGCAGGAGCAAAGAATTTTTTAACTTTCTACTTTTTTTTACCTATTTTTATTTCATGTATGCACAAAAAAGAAAGTCCGCTCAGGATGAAAAGAATATATCTTCTTGTTAAACAAACTTGGCTATGAATCAATATGTCAGAAGCAGAGACAGATAATATACATACACATCTATCTTATGGGTGATGGAATGAAATAAATTTGCTATTCTTGTGTATTTTTTTCTGTGGAGAGAAAAACTAGGTCTCATTTTTTCTCGCTTTTTGACTTGGAAAGTTAAAAAAGAACACTTTGCTGCAGGAGCAAAGAATTTTTTAACTTTCTACTTTTTTTACCTATTTTTATTTCATGTATGCACAAAAAAGGATGTCCGCTCAGGATGGAAAGAATATATCTTCTTGTTAAACAAACTTGGCTATGAATCAATATGTCAGAAGCAGAGACAGATAATATACATACACATCTATCTTATGGGTGATGGAATGAAATAAATTTGCTATTCATGTAATGCTATGTAAATGATAGAATGTGAATATGTAGCTCCAGACTTGTTCTTATTCTTCGTATTACATTTTTAGCAAACACAAAAGAATAAGCACCAGCATATATCATTGCATATAGAGTTTGAGTACATAAAATCGCGAACAGTTTTCCTTTCGAGAAAAATGTCAGCTCGCAGCTTGTAAGTAGATTTTTTAAATTCATGAATTTGTTACATGGTTATTCCATCTCATTGCATTTGCAAAAAGAGTGCCTCAAGGCCCAGTTGATTTTTTCAATTCATCCGTTCTATATTATCAGAAAAGGGCAGAAAATATAGGTAGTGTCACGTAATATATCACTTTTCTCAAAGATTTAGATTTACTCTGCACGGTTCACTTCAGATAAGCTAAAAAGATGGAGTATATTTGAATGAAAAAATATCTTATATATCCATGCAGTTTGAATTGGACAAAAACTAATTTCTTGCTGAGGTAGGTGAAGTATATTATGGTCTATCGTGAGTGAAGGAAAGAAAAGGTCCAATCGCATTTCAATATACTAACATATCACTTTTCCCAAAGATTTGGATTTACTCTGCACGGTTCACTTCAGATAAAGCTAAAAAGATAGAGTATATTTGAATGAAAAAATATCTTATATATCCATGCAGCTTGAATTGGACAAAAACTAATTTCTTGCTGAGGTAGGTGAAGTATATTATGGTCTATCGTGAGTGAAGGAAAGAAAAGGTCCAATCGCATTTCAATATACCTTTGTAAAGTATTGATATGTTAGTTAGTATAACTTTACTTTTTCTCCCTGGTGGCAAAGCTGCGGTTATATGGGGTACTTTATGTGAAGGGGTCTGACAAGTGGAAGAGATAGTGTGGGCATTCTTCTTCGTTCCACGGCTCCAAGAATGGCCACGATGGAGGATGGAGTGGGTAAAAAAGGTAGAGAACTGGCAGGCGAAATTCAATTTTCTAACGAGACTGGATATCTCGTTTTGAATTTTTTACAAACACGCCGACCTTATATCAGTATGAAATATATAAGACGAGAAACGAGCAAACTTTTATACGTATATTGTTCATATGAGTTTGCTAGGAAAGTAACGGGTGCATGCCTTGACCGAGTGACTCATCTTTTCTCGCGAATAGATAGGTATTCATTTTATTTAGCCTTGTGAAACAAGGTGGAATACAGAGATCCGGATAGCATTCATTGGCAAAGATTGAAGGAGAAAGTTTGGTGTAGCTTTAATGTATGTTTCTTTCACATGCACATTTGATTTTTAGCCTTCCATATACTTTCCCTTCCGTTTTGCTTAGGTTTGCTCGTTTTTTTTGTTCTACAAAGTGATGATAGTGCCAGCGCCAGCAGGAGTGGGAGAATCTAATAGAGATAAGTAATAAGTAATGTGGCTACCATGTTACGTTGAGCTTGCACTATGCACTACTACTCCTCACGTAATGTACTTTCTAGTTTTAATTTAATGTGATCCACTGTGCTTTTGGCACCTACACAAGTAGGAGTGAGTAGGAGTTACTGATTAATTCCATAAAGATATCAATGTACACGTTTAGATTTGACATGTAATACTATTAAAACCCTTAATCGAATTGAAGGCTCAATTTCTAACAGCAAAAGAGGAAAAAATGCTTGATAGTTGATAGTTGTATGATTTTGTATTCTTCTTCCTGTCGTTCAAGGTAAGACAATCACGTCGCCCATCAGAATAATTTTTATGTTATCTATCGGTACAAGATAGCCAAATTCAAAAGGATGGAGATGGGATTGAGCTTGATATGAAATCCTATATACCACTTTTGATGACACAAAGTGTATTTGCTTTTGATAACCACAACCACAAAAGAACCATTTGCTTCAGTCGCTGTCTCATATGTTATTCGTTAAACTAGCCAGTTTTTATGCATAATGTATAGCTGGATTTGGATCTGGTGTGTGCTTTTGGGTTTTATTAATGAATATACGGCTCTGTATCAGTTGTCCTGGACTGGATCGTTCATTGTATCTAATCACTTGAAAGGATTGTCTCTATAAAACAAATGTCATTACCAATTTAGATATGGGAATTTCCTCTTCATTTCCCATTCCACCCATCAATTTCATAAGCGTTCATGGGGAAGAAATTGAGTTGGTGTACAAGGTCTAGATCTAGACCCACCTTTACCTTAAAATACTGATAGACAAAATGTATTTTCTGTGTTCATTCCGATGCTCCACCTGACTTGACATTCATTTCAGATGGCATGTTTATAATCCATGATTTAAACCATCTCCACCACGGACACAATATCGAGCCTATAGTGAGACAAAATTGTATTCGATCCAGAATGCATTACATGACGCCAGTTTTCTCATGTGACAACTTCCAATTAAAGCATAGTGTGTTGCGTTGTTGGTAGTGTCACTATTTTGTTTGCCTCCTGCACAACATCACACGAAGAAATAACATGTGTATTTTTCCACTTCCTTGCGCTCACTCCCCTGAAATATATATAAATATAATAATGAAAATGTGCATGACTGAATTCGTGGGATTACAACTATATAAATATACACAAGTTCTTGAATGGACGATGATGGTCTGCGTGGTAGCCTAGCTAACTTTAGTTGATGCATGATAATGGCAAGGCCATCATGTCGTGCGGGACCCTAGTAAATTAGAAGTGGTCTGTTTTAGTCGCTCCGCAGACTGCAGAGAAATGTGTGCATTTACTTTTTAGGAATAGTGATGATGATCTCATCGCATTTTTAGCCTAAAATGGTAAGTTGTAGGGGAATATACCTAATTTAGATATTTTCCAGCTCGTTTAATCTTTACACTTGGGTCGACTCCATTTCCCATTCCACTTTTATAGCTTGAGCTTTTATATTATACTCTGGTTTGGTATTCACACTACACATCGTGATGCCTTTTCATCCAACATTGATCCTTATAGGCTAACGAAGACGAATGATACGCATTATATTCAACAACTTATGTAGTTTTACCAAACAAAAAGTCATCCTGTAACATATCACCCCTACTTATTCCATCCAACCATCTTTTACGTAATATTTCTTACCTTACATTTTATGTAATCACATCTCTAAAAAGTTCAGGAATGGAGTAGAGGAGAAAAAGGAAAGCCCGTCGTTCCTAATTTGGTCAAATGTCAGTCTGTCTACACTCATTTGGATTAAGGCTCTTGAAACTTATCGTGAGTTTAACACGAGATGTCAAGCAATTTGGTTTGTTTGTCTATCCTCCACTTTTGATGCATATATAATCTACTCGTTGCCGTTGAAATATTTGATGTTTATATGTGTACACTTGATAGATAACAAAATGTATGGTCCATGGGAAACATCACTTCACTTAGTCCTCATGTTGCAATATTACTCGACTACAGTACATACCACGTAACGTGTACTTATAAGAGAAATGAGTCACATGTCATGAATAAAGTGCAATCTATCCTGCCTTTTCCAAACAAAAAGTTGCAAAAAAAGTTTTTCTTATAGGATGTTACAGTACATACCACGTAACGTGTACTTATAAGAGAAATGAGTCACATGTCATGAATAAAGTGCAATCTATCCTGCCTTTTCCAAACAAAAAGTTGCAAAAAAAAGTTTTTCTTATAGGATGGCCTTTTGAATGGGATATCTGTGTCTGAGCCAACTTTTTGCCTTAATACGCCATATATCGCTGAATATATCCTTTCATTTCATATTATCCCGGCCCGGTCCAATATATTATTTCTTAAGAGTTAAGGTCTCCCCATAATTTTTTTTCCTAGTTGAGTCGCAAACTAATGAAAATGTATTGGATGGAAAGGGAACAAGGGTACGAGATATGTATTAAGTTGGATTAATGGTAGATATATTTATATGCTCTAATAAATGTAGGCCATTTNGATGGAAAGGGAACAAGGGTACGAGATATGTATTAAGTTGGATTAATGGTAGATATATTTATATGCTCTAATAAATGTAGGCCATTTCTCTCAGCTTCATGTTCTACAGGGTCATCTTCATGCAAGTATACAATGTGTGGCTCCTTCACCTTCTTGACTTTTTCTGCTTGTCTTTCCTTCTCTGCTCTCTCATCTCATATCCTTTTTTCTTCTTTATCCACTCCACTTCCTGAGTCGACGAGATGAAGGAGACGGGTGGGAAGGGAAAGTCAAGACAAGCCAACGGAAATGGAGAATAAGATGGATGAATTACCAAGGGGCAAAATGTAGGGTCTCAAAAGTCTCTAACGTGTAGCTATAAAACCGAAGCTTGTGTTTTGCAAGGAAAAATATTATGTTGGTGATTGTGAGTCGAAGTCAAGGTGAAATGTGGGATGCAGTATAGAAGTCAAAGTTGTTTGCTTCTCTTAAGTATCATGGAGGAGGTGACAAAGAAGGGATAAATGATGAAGATGTTGATAAAAAAGCTATATGTATCCTATTCACCCAGCTACAATGAGGTTATCTCTTATAGGATCTTGGTCTTGGTGTGCTTGAAATAGTGAAAGTGAGAATGAATTCGAAGAACTATGTGTCAGAAAAGACATTATCTCAATATCCATATAAATTTTGTTCTTCTGGTGTTCAAAGAAGGAGAAGAAGCGGAAGGATGTAATATGGGAGAAAATGAGCTGAAGGCAGTTCTTCTTTCATTGTGATAGAAAATTGTTGTAAGTAGGTCGAAATTGGATGAGATGAGCTGGGCTGAGCGTTGCCTACATTTCAGTTGCGTTGATGTCGATCGTGAAAGAAAGATTCTTTGGTTTTACTTGCTACTACTAACTTCACCTCAAAAGTATACTTTCCTTTTTCTTTTATATTTACATTCTCAAGTTAAGATAATAAAAGGTAAAGTAGAGAAAAGGTAGATGTAGAATGGAATGGAGTCATATACAAAGTATAAAATATCAAAAGGTGGATAATAAAAAGGAGAAAGTAGTAGCAATTGAGTAAACTGCCTATTTTTACCCTAGCGAAAATAGGAAACGAGAGGAGAAAATTTCTTGTAGAGTTTTCAAAATTGCTTTGATCATTACGCTCAATAATCGAACCGTACACTCAATGATCCAGTGTGATATGAAGTGACGTAAGTACTTCATTTGGACGTTATAAGCCCTTCACTTCACCAAATATGTTTGTGAGTGGCTCAACTTAAACTCAATCCTTACATCCATTTTGGTATGGATATTGTGTACCATGTAGTTCACGGACCTTGCCAAAAAAATGAGCGCAATAGAAACTAGAATAGTAGTTACATCACATCCCCATCCTTTACTTCTTTTTCTTCTTTTGGCACACTTGTGTATCATGTACACCTAGTTTTGTGCTCGGATCGTTAAGCTAAAGTACATCACTTTAGTGCTTCCTTCCAAGGAAAAGTTGGATAATGGGAATCCCTACGACATTTTGTGTATACGATGCTACTTAAACAAATTCTGAGCACGAGAAAAAAGAAAGTTGGAGGAAATCAAAGTGTTATTTTCCCTTTCACCGCTACTACACGACAAAATAATATGATGACGACGACGCTTTTTTCTAATGGTGGTATCAATTTTGGACGCTCTGTTCTGGCTACTACTTTTTAGTTTGGTCCATTGTATTATACGATTTTTGATTGCGAAAGTTGGACCAACCAGCGTCTTCCGTTAATAATGAAACTTCGTGGAAGTTGCCAGTGTTGGCACTGAATTAGTATCACCTTGTTAGTGACATGAATGTAGGTTTTGATGAAGATTGTATAAGCATTCCATTGCTTGTTATTTTGCTTTTCAAACGAATGGAAGACGAAAGAGTGTGAAGGAATCCATAAAGTTAAGGTATTTTCCTACTCACTGAACAAAATACTTTATTTAATCTACGAAGAAGATGAAGATGTGAAATGAAGTTACTCCAGCATTCAGCATTCCAATCTCACTGCTTTCCATGAGATTCATCTTCTCGTTATGCCTAATTGTTTCAAGGTTTATTTTTTTGCTAGAAAATGAAAGTAGAATAGAGAGATGGAGATAGGCCAACGAGTAGACTGTTGTGATACTTATCTTCCTAGATTTCGGAGACACTCTTTTAGGCATCCTCACAAACCTAAATTCTCAAGGTTAATCTATGTATATCAGTTTGCAGGCAGACAACTTATTCATATTGCTTTTCAGGAAGAGTCGGTAGCGGCGGATGCTAAGCCGCAAAAGGAAATATGCTTCAGTAGCCTGCCGCAAATGCGTAAACTATGTAAAAAAAAGTAAGATATATCTTCCGAACTGCTGGCTGCTGGTTATATGAGCAAGGTAGATTTGATTTATTTTAAATTGCTATTGTCTCCTTTCTGATTCACTAGCGTGAAATACGGCTTTGCACTGTGTATCAACTATATGTATACTTATCTAAACAATAGACTCAAAAATATGATAACCGTCAACCAATTATATCTTTATGGTTTCTTCAAACACTTATATTTGCATGAATTTCTCATTGTCTTTAGAAATAAAATAACTAGTACTACAATAATTCTGACTTTCTGTTGTAAAACGTGGGGACATTGGGAAAGCAAAACTTTTTTTATGGAAATACAACGAAGCTGTAGTTGGCAATTGCTGGTGGCTACATTACTATATTAAAGAGAGTGACATCACTGTTAATAGGATGATATAAGAGCATTAAACATCACACTTTTCTTTCTTTCTCTCTCAAAACTTTCTCCATTAGGTTTGCCAAGAATAAGAAGACTTATTTCTTGAAAACTCCTTTACCACGAAGGACATGCAGTAAAGCTGTTGTGAGAATACTAGTAATATAACTGTATATAGATATGCTTACATCATTACATTAGACTTACATCAACACAGTTTAAATTATGTACTATGTATTATAGTATATTATATAATAGGTACATGATGTACTACCCTATAGCTCTGTGGATGTTTTCTTTAGATTGTGATTGTATAAATTGTCTAACGTAAGTAGGTACACAGATGCGGAATTATTGCAGCTGTGTGTTTGGCCTTTAGTTTTCCAACGAAATTATTTTAGAATTAATAATTGTAAGTATGTATGCATTGTCTACGTTATGTTTTACGAGAGTAGAACAAAGCCAAGTATACTTCAGCTTCATATGTATTTATGTATAATGGATAAGAATTGGAACTTGAGAGAACAGAGGAGACGGATATAAAACAATCAGACCACGTACTTTCTAGATATAAATGTAAAACTCATATTATTATATATGTAAAGAGTATATATATAATACATTATACATATATAATAATAAGTTGGATCGGAGTGAAAGCTACTTTAAATTCAAGAAGTAATCTTGATGGCAACATGCATCCGAAGCTGTATGAGTTACACATAATAAGTACAAGTATTACAACTGTCGGTTCGACTCCACAGTCAAAAAGTGGAATGAACTTCTTGTGTACAAGCCTACAACCATTATACACATTATATGTCTGTGTATTTGTACGAATAGAGTAAAAGAAACGAAAAAATGGACTGCTGGTTGTGGTGGTTGAAAAAGTTACTCGCTGAGAATACTGAAAAACAAGAGACACTACTACTCAATGGTTATGGTTGACCAGAAACTCATTCAAAATTACTCCCATGTACTTCTTACTCCTTTCTTCCAACTACAAAATAGTGAAGTCACGAAGGGACTGTATTCATAGTCTTCATAATGTATGTATAGCTTATGCATATATGTATATGCTTTCCTTTTAAAACTATGAATATATACGATACATATATCCTAGAATGAAGTGGTAAATAGGCGACAGTAGACAAGAAGTATTCCCCAGTGAGCAAAAGAAAAAAAATGTTGTACTGAAAGAATGTACTTCATTCCACTCCAACAGAGGAGCTGGATGGAGGATGCCAAGCCAAGTGAACGAAAAAATAAAACTTTCCAGTTTGATTACGTACGGGGCAATGGGTGAAAGTAAAATATATAGTTGAATCTTGGATCAGTAGGATATATAAGTTTTTTTTGCAAAAAAAATAAGTTCATTTTTTGGCAACGTTTTTGCCTTTGTAACTTTCAGTTTTACTACATGCATATGTGGTGCTAGTTTTGTAGATTGAAAGAGTTGAGGAAAGTATTGGAAGATATATTTTATATACTTTGTAATATTTACTAGGGACATGGTTGTCTACTGACCGCAGTTTACTTTTCTAATAAATATATTTAGTATGAAAGAAAAGAAAATGTTTTGACTTGACTCTTTGAGTCTTGTTTCTGGAGCATCAGCATAGAAATGAGATTTTTCATTACTTATTGCATACTTTATAGTTCCTGCGTTGATTTGCTATTTGGCACGATGTGAGAGTTCTGAGTTCTACTCACTCTTGAAACAAAACAAGCTATATTATATAAGCGCATGTTGTATTACTTCGTCTCGTTCAAGAATCTCAACCTCAACCCCCATTTATCTACATGTAGTTAGTTCTTATCGAAGAGCCATGAGTAATACGTATTTTTATGGTGTGGTTAGATATTATTGCTATCCATAATTCCCTAGATTTTTCACTGTCTCACACGCTCTACCTTACTGTACAGACAGCATAAAATGAACTCTTGTATTTAGCAAAAAATCTACCAAGCAAATGGAACAGATAGTGTGCCAGTAAACTAGGGTTTTCCTGTATTATCGCATGAAATTTCGATTTATAGCGACATTAGTGAATGATGCTGCATTCAAGAATGAAAGGCAAATACCATGTGTGGTCCGATGGGAATCACTTTTCCTTCCGCTGGTTGGCATCAGGGCATAAAGAGAAAGTTGTGAGGAACAAGGAACATGTATGCTGTCTGCCATGCTAGAGAAAGTAGATGACTCAGAATGGCTCTCTAAGCAAGGGTGGGATCAATACAAATGTTGTTGTGCTTGCTAACTACGTATATATAAGGCATATATTATGTGTAAAAGTTATGTACACATG
Organism: Orchesella villosa; assembly: GCA_036850725.1. Classification (NCBI taxonomy): domain Eukaryota; kingdom Metazoa; phylum Arthropoda; class Collembola; order Entomobryomorpha; family Orchesellidae; genus Orchesella; species Orchesella villosa. Next base: position 2,283 of record JAANSM010002768.1, on the reverse strand, counting down.
TGCATAAGTAGGAAACATGACGTGTGTGTATAACACCAGCTGGAAATAATATTTTTCTTGTGCTAACGAAAACATTCCCTTTGCTTCCAACAACAGGCTCATTTGAGCGAAAGTTGATAAAACACAGTTTACGGGGAGGGAAAGGATTTCTTGATAGAACATGTTTTTAGTGTAATGAGCTTGAGCCCTACTATAAACAATCATAATATAAAATCCTCTCTTCCCAAAAGTAATGTACATATAATTAATGAATGGTCCATTGAAAATATTTCCCATGAAAAAGTAGACACTGCAAAATTACAAGAGGAAAGGGCAACCGGCATGGATGTATGGTATGTTGGAGTAATTTTTGAAAGGATTCAATTTATGATCCTCATCATTGTAGGTCACTTATTCTCTCCCGTTTTCCGAGAAGAAGTTGATTATACTTTATTAGAGCTAGTTTCTCATAGGAGGTTGTTTATGAGTTTTAATAAAGCGCACAGGATGTATGTACAGATCAGAATGTGGAAAGGAAGCGAAGCACAACAGCTTCCTACATATATATCATAACATATCATTATCAGAGTTGAAATTGGGAAGAGCATCTTCTTTCTACGAAAACCCCACTTCATTGAAGGTTTTCATCACCAGGATCCTGAAATCGAGTAGCATGGCATGCTATGATAAATATAATATTTGAAAGGAAGCTGTCTTGTTCATAAAATTGGGAGAAAATTCATCTGAGCAGTTCATGTGTTTGTGTAGCTCATTTTTTTCATTGTTCAACATGACGCCTACACAAAACTCCCGTTGATATTTTGTGCCTCTGTTCCAACATCATGTTAGTTCATTCATATTCATCTCCTGTCGAAATGAAAGGTCTTTTGTAGTTTCGTATAGATCGTGTTGGTTTTACATTGCATAGTAAAAAGTATAGAAACTAATCTTTATAGTCTATTTGTCTCATTCTCTCTTCTCACAGCAATTTCCGAGTAGCTGACATTTTATTTGGAATTCATTTCCGTAGGGATCCATTTTCATTCTTTTGTTACAAAATGAAGTCAAAGTGATCTCTCGCTCCTTCTAGTCCTTCTCATCTTCACAGCTTTTTGTGGGACTCTATGACTCTATCAGGCAGGAGGGCAGGCTAAAGCTAAACACACGGAAAGGGATGATGATGATGCTTGTGTGTCGTAAATATAAAGTACCTTGTTCTCAATGCACGAGCAGTTCCAGTCGAGTGACTCTTTTGTTTTAGTCTTGTTGAGAGGACTTTGCACTTGCTTCGCTGAATATAATTCATTCATAATATTGCATAAGTTAATGGCGATGTTGATGAGTTCTAACCCTATTAAGATTAGAATTACTAATTATGCCTATCTAGTTATAGTGCTGATGAACCCATCACATTTCAAGTGATAAGAGCTACTAGATAATTATCCTCTTACTTTTAATCTTAAGCATTTGACGCAAATATTTTATAAGTATCTTATTTACTAAGGGGCAACGTGATGGAAAATGAAAGCAAGTTTCTTTTAGCATTAACTGTGTAGACAAAGCCGTATAATTGGTAGGTATTCATCAACATTCAATCCATCCAATCCACTTTACTCATTGACTAAAAGCTGAGATTTTCTTGAGTTCTACAACACAAACAAAAATCTCAAGACTAAGACGTTCGTCTGTCCATTTCAGATCCCCCACACTGCTAATCGATGGGAAAGACTCGTAAGGCTGAACTTTCTTAATGATTTTTCTTTCTGATGTGTTACTTTGCACCATTTACAACCATGTGGGTATATTTACTTTTGTATCTTTGAGCTTTTTACTACTGGAGAAATGTGTAGAAGAAAAATACTCTCTCGGGGATGGAATTTGATAGGAAAACATTTTTTATCCTTCACGTTTACAAAGTTCACCTTTCTCATCTTATCGATGAGAGTCACTCATCTTAATTCGGACCAGCAAGTAAATAAGACGGGCTAAAAAAACATTCTATTGGTTACAAAAACAGCTAGGCAATTCCATTTATTTTTATGTACCCAACTGATCACCGCACAAGTTTATATTCAATAAGATTTTTCCTATAACTTTGGTTTTCTCTCTTTTTCCACTTCAGCTCACTTAAGTTAAGCACATTAAAAGGCTCCTTGGTTTCTGATATTTTTTTTGCCATATATGATCATTGGGCATTGAGCGCTAATGCGGATACTTACAATGAAATCCCATAAAAGGATCCAAAATTTCTTGTAGAGCTTATATCGATTGAGAAATAAAGAAGTAAAGACGTTTTCAAAGGAT
>JAANSM010002767.1:0-14245 GCA_036850725.1 Orchesella villosa | reverse complement strand
GAGATCCAATTTTCGAAAAAGTTGATAAAGTTAGGATTTTTCAACGATACGTTCAAATCGTTTACTTCAAAAGCTGAAACTCCTTCAAGATTAGTAAACCGATGGGTAAAGATGATAAGTAAATCCATAAAACTGACGTATGGATATTTCATTTTGTTCCGTAACAAAGCCAAGAGAAACCTGATACACAGATTAAGACAGCTTATTGAGACAGCGCAGCGAACACAAGTTTCAAAAAACTTACACTTATGGTGACTCACTTTGGCTCACACTTATTCGGATAAAACTTCAGTTACTGGATTTTTCAATTAAGCAGGTTCGTAGAATCATTAAGTGTCTGTCCTGAAAAATAAATTATGCTGTCTATCCAATTCTTCTAATTGGACCAAACTATGTAACAGTACAACTTTCAGTGTATGATGTGTAATTAGAAAAACATTGCTTGGCCATAAAGAATGGAGAGTGGTGTCGTCGGTAGTACAGAAATAAATACAATTTGATGAATGAAATTTAAATTGCTTCCACAAACTATAATATCCACTCCCAAAATGGGTATATATTCATTTTCTGAGCATATCTGCATTAAATATAATACTCCTCTGCAGAAAATATATACGTTGAAATAAGTTGCGTAACGTTTTCTGGAATCTATTCATAACAACTTAATATAGGGTTTTATTTGGATGCAATTGTAATGACAGGAATGAGCTTGCTAATGAAAGGTGAAATCCGCCACTAAAAATAATTACAGAGATAAAACCGAATGCTATCGCAAGTTTACTATATCGGGTTATCGGTCCTCTGTGCTGTCTTTTGTTATGCTCAAGAATTTCCTTCTTAATTAGATTATTACTGAAATCATTTAGCCAGACTCAGCAGTCATTAAGCAGACGTTTAGCATATAATTTCACACTTATTGTCACATTTCGTGCATTATTTAATAACGTTCTTTCTCCAAACATTGATTATAGCTTGAATTTCCAAAACCCTACTACATTCAACATTAAGCTNAAGCAGACGTTTAGCATATAATTTCACACTTATTGTCACATTTCGTGCATTATTTAATAACGTTCTTTCTCCAAACATTGATTATAGCTTGAATTTCCAAAACCCTACTACATTCAACATTAAGCTCCTTATTCGATACTGAATGCTTTACCTTAAGGAAATGACCCAGGGAAAGGAGTACGCAAGTTTAAACAAATCATTTAAAATTTAGAACCCCAACTATAAGTGATAGTTTCATGAAAGGATCATAAAAATAAATTATTTTTTAGTCATACTACGGAAATTATTATTTGTCAGCCATTTATCATATCATTACCTAAATGCACAATTATTGAATATAATAATTCTTGAAAATACAAGCATAAACCATTCCTCAAAGACAACACAGTAACTAAGCCAGTATTGATCTCTATTTAGTTTTTGCGATCCTCTTCATTGTCAGAATCATATTCTATTGGTCGAGCAGTTAAGTCCCCATAAACATACAGCTCATTACAAACAACGCATACAAACTCCTTATTAGCATACATCAAAAGTATCCCAATAATTGGAAACAGAATGCAAAGTAATATGCCCACAGATGTGAATCTAGATTCTAATGTTTCTTCCAAAGGTCTCCTGCATCTCCTACACAAGACAGGGAGGTGAACGAGAGGGTCCAATTTGTAAAATCTCGGATTGGCTTCAAGGATTTGTCCCAATATAGTGTGCTGAAAAAACTTGTCAATAATGCCTGGCTTCTTGTCCATCTTTTTCTTGGCAGCGGCTTCACGAGCATCCTTTATCTTGTCCATTTTCTCTCGAACTTCCGGTGTAATTTGGTAGCAAAGCCTTACCTGGCGGTCATACGCTGCTATAGTGTAAGCAGATACTGAATCATCACCAGCTGTGTTATTGGATTGACTCTTATTAGCACGCTTTTTGTGTGAGATCATTTCCTTGGCAGAGTATTTTTGCCTTTCGAACATTTTTTCAGATCTATCCGTTTGAGATTTTAGAAGGCTGAGTATCCCTTCCGTCATTTTCTTGGGGCAACATGAAGCATATGAATTAAGAGTTTCACATTATTGATCTAAATAGCAACATGTTTTTATTATAAAAGGTTAATTACAGGTCTTCGTCTAGCTTGTTTTAACTCATCAATTAGACCAGTGTTCATTGCGGCACGCTCGTCCGCTCTGGCGGTAGCCTGGTCCGCCGTTACCTTTCCTAAAAGAGCCTTCCATCTTTTCTAATACACATGAAACAAAACATGTAAAACTAAGTAATATGTTGTAAATGTAAGGAAGGACTGTCGCAGGTAAATATGAAGTGTACATATTCAGTTCAGTCACACTACACCCCTATTATAATTTGTAAGCAACTAGTTACCCTCGCCGTAGACGATGCTAACGGTGTATTTTGTATTCGCACTGGAGGAACAGGGGTTTTGTCGTTCTCCATGTTTACAATTTGAATTATGCAACCACAATAAATTCAAAACTACACTTGTGACTTTGCCTTTTCGAATTCAAACACAAAGAAATGGGGAACATCATTCCAACAGTATAATCGAAACACTGCAAGACTGCAGCATATAGCATATGAACCAGAGCATATCATAATTTCAGTTGGATAAGCTGTACATTGATATTGATCCAATCTAGATTGCACCCTCTACTGTTAGTCGTTTGTTATTGTCATAACACTTGTTAGATGATTGAAGTCGTTTGGTGGGCGCAAATGCAGGCAAACAGCCACAGTCCAACCGGAGGCAACAACCTTCTTCTCATGGGTACTTATGTACTTATCCTCAACAAAGAACTGTCTTCACTAGCTGACTTGTACCAACTCTCGCGATTCTAACACATTTTCTTCATGCCTGTATAAAGCTAATTTAACTACTATTCTGCATACTTATTTTGCCCATGTTTGATTTTCATACACTTAAAACCCATGAACAACCGCAACCGTTTACGCACTGTGTGAAATGATTTGCATATTTACTAAATTACAATTCCCTTTGGAATGGGAAATTTTCCGTACCAGTACCTGGTTGTTGTAGCTTTGCTTCCTTTAATTCCTTTCCATGCACGTTACAATTACAAACGCTATGAGTCATTCGCATTCGCCAGAGCGGAGGACTCTGGGTTCTCCAGGTTCTTTCCATAAAATGCGTACAAAAGAAAGATGTAAATTAAAGATGATGATTTAGCAACTGTTTTTATACTATTTTGCCTATGAATGAGTACGTTCATTCGACATAAGTACTTTGTAACAGTACTTTGGCTGGGAACAATGGCACGTAATAAAGTAACACAAAAAGGAAAAACATAACATTTGGAGGGTTGACGACCCTTAAGTAGATCATTATTTTGTCTTTCCAAGTTTCCACCGAGCAAATTCTTTAGGTTGTAGGTTTAAGTTAACGGTGAGCATTTTCATAGTTTTCCAGTAATATTTCGTCTTACACTTATCATTGACGAGGAAAATATAAAATATTGCAGTTATAATGGAAGGCGAAGGCTTGGAACAAAAAGAAAGTAAGTTTACTGATCGTAAAAAGGTGTATGTTATTAATTGTTTGATGCGTATATAGTATTACAATGCAATGAGTTAAAAATTGCTGATTACTTTATTTCATATATAAAATTTTTATTTGATCAGTTCCATTACTCAAAGCCTTGGCAGTTGTTGGTTGCCTGAAGAGAGTGGACTCGACTGGGAGATTTTTAGACTTCATGATGTCTTTTGTTTCACAACGTTTGAATCTGAGTCTGGACTGTGTTCGATACATTTGGATACATCGGAACACCTTTTATCCTGGATTGAAAGGAACATTTACGGAGGAGGAAATAAAGGATATTAATATTGACTGGAGAATCTTAGTTTTAAACAAACGATGTCAGACTCGTCGTCGTGTTAAAAGCCTGTGCCTGAAGAAGCGACGCTGCAATGAAGTCCAGATACCAGACCCGAAGTTACTTGACCATCTGGCTTTTTCAAGTTCGAATCATTCCACACCCTCGTTCAGTGTCCAAACTTGGGAGGCATTCAAACAACATCGTAACTCTAAGAACTTAGCTACTGGGAAACGCCCCGATCTATGGAAGCTTGAGAAAGAATTAATGCAACTTCTTGGAGGATATGAAAGAACGCTTATGGAGGGTGAACATCTACATGAAAAAGAAGTTGAAAAGGATGACAGTATCGCAACTCCTGTTATTGCCAGCAACAGTCAATTCGCCGAGGTAGGCAATATAGAAAATTGGCATTTTTTAAAAATTAATTAGAAGTAAACCTGATATGATATTTTATGAAGGAATAAATTCATCTACTTTTGTTATTACAGAAAAGCGGCGATGGCGATGAGAATTCAAGCAAGGAAAGTGTTGAAAAAGAAGGGTCATCAAATGAAGAGATATCAAAGGGAAGTTCACTAGAGGCTGTAAATGATGCTGTTTCACAGGGTAAACGCAAGAAGGTCTCCACAAACTCGAAGCTATGTAAAACTAAAACCCAAGGAGGACGAGGAATGGGGCAACGGGTATCTTATAAGCGACGTAAACTAAACAGGAAGGAGAGGCACTGCGAAGCTGGGTTCACATGGAACAAGAAAATCGCTCAGACTCCCACACCTATCATCTCCGTGTCAAGTACTGATGACGTCCTAACACCTGTGACACCCTCCAGCCAAGGCAATTCGAGTGGCTATTCAAGTAAATCTGTCTCTCCTGCTCAAGTTAATGATTGTACGAATACTGCTGAAGAAAGTTGCAGTACTGGGGTGACTCACCCCATATCAGAGGAGACTACTCAAACCACACATGACAATTCGGAGACAACCCAAGCCACAATCATAATGGAGATTTCGAAAGACCCAGAGCTTGGACCCGTTTTCCGATCATTTTTTCGGGATTTTTGTAACAACAATTTTTAGCAACCAAGATGGCATTGATGATATTCAATTCAGTGCCGATGGACAAGATTTTGACGATAGTGGAATTCCAATTGCTCAAGAAGATGAAATTATTGATTTCGACTTTACAGAACTAATGGGATTTAACTTGGACTTTAACGAGGAAATTGGGAAATAGATTAATTTTGTTCTATTTGAATTACACTCGTTTACCTGTTCCAATGTGTAGAATTCTTCTTATTTATTATTTTGTGTGAAGTATTTTATGTTCACATTTTCAATCTATGCTAGTCTAAGCTATTTCTGTGATAGCTTCATTTTAAACTAATATATAATATGTTAAGAATTTCATTAATCCATTCCTTGGGATTACATTGAAAAGTTTGTTATATGTATGTATCCTGATGTTATTTATATACACTGCATCGCTTATTCTTTATTTCGCAAATGTGGGAATAAATCATTATCATTAAATTTTGTGCCGTTGTATTAAAAATTTGGGTACATTCAAGTCATCAGTTTTCACACATTTTACACTACATCATACATGTCAAAATTAAAATGGATCCACGTAAAACCTGCAAATGATATCTATATTGTGAGCATGGTTTATAAAATCACTGAGCCATGAAAAGCAAAAACAATCTTTTTGGAATCACTTGTGACAGTCACTGGTTTATGTCTCGAAACCACAAAGGCGCATCTTCCTTAGTTTCTCTCTGGCTAGATTACAGTTACATTAAAACAAGCTGGCTATATAAAGAATCAATAACAACAACAACCAAAACCTCATTATTAACGTTTTCTTTGTAAAAAATGCATTTTCTGGTGTTTATAGTTTCCGTTTGGTTGCATTTGTATTTGCATTTTTATTACTTTTCAAACGTTGCTTTTGCATTCATGATTTTTATATACAACATGTAGCTTAAAAGCCCACAACTTCTGCCTGTCTAACAGTTATCTATAGAAAATTTAATTGTTTGTTACCTTCTGTCACTTAAAGACATCTAACAAAACCAGAATGATTCAGCGAAATCTGGTACATTACTACAAAATACATAACTTGGGGTAGATTCAAGAAACTTTTAGTATTCATTTAGTTCGGGATTACGTGCTTTTGAAGTTCCATCCTTCCTTTCCTACCAAAGCAAAGCTCCATTCTGGTTTTTGTGTTTTGCAAATCTGAATCAGTTTATGTTTACGCCACAAAAGAAAGAGTGACAAGCCAAGCATTAAAGCGAAGCCGTAATTTTTCACTTTTGCCATTGTACAAACCATAAAACAAAATGACCATGTGAAATTTCGCAGAGAATAGACACAAAATATATTATGCTACACTGTTCTGGCGCTCTTAAAAGGGTACTGCAATGCAAGTCGATTCGTCAAATAACTGTTATTTTTAAGCAACTAGAGTGCACGTACGGCGTGGGTGTACCTTTTGCTACAAACAAAATTACCGAAAAATCCTGAGGTTGGTAAAAACTAATTTGGGACGGGAAGGAGGAAGTAAAAATAGGCGATCCATATTAAGGAAAACTATTAAAGGAATAAAAATGAATCTGCGATGTGCACATAAGCGAGTTCGCTCACAAAGACAAATCAAGATAGAAGCAATATTTCACATTGAAAACTCCCCTAAAGCGTCCAACGAATAAAAGTATATTGCAGGCCGCACGCAGTAGTCCTCATGATGAGCGAATAAGTACAACGGGACGTCATGCTGTCATGAAGATATTATAGACAACCCAAAAAATCGAACATCTTTGTTTCCTGAAGCACAAGAATGGTGTCCTCCTGTAAGCCAAGTTAAATCGAAAACCATAATATTATGCCTAGTATGATTTTCATTGTACCCAAATAAGACTTGTATTAAATTCCTCTCCGCCCGTGTGTATACCTATATGCCTTTTTGTACCTTAACCTGAATGCTAGTGTCATCATCTCATCATCATGATGGGAGCCTCCTGGGTGGGTGGTGATTCAATCTCGTATCATTTATCTAAATCTTCATTTTATCTTACCCAGTCAAGTCATATAGATCCCATTTATCGTGTTGACTTTGCGAAGTCAATGTTGTAAAACGGTGCACTATTGCAGTTTTCTCTATAGGGACTCCATTGTTTCTGCAAAAGTGATGGCATGTCTTTTGAACGGCAACATTTGCATTTTGGTTTATGATTTACAACAGCAGCCTGCCAAGTTGACAGTTGTCTTACTCGTAAGTATTTAGTAGTAACGGTTAAGGTTATTGTGCTTCTTGCAAAAATAGAGTAAGGAAGAAGGATCATTGAATCACACTTTGATATATGCTAATGGTAATGACTTTTCATATAACTTGTTAGTCAGATATTAATTGAGAACTGATATTGTGCTTCTTGCAAAAATAGAGTAAGGAAGAAGGATCATTGAATCACACTTTGATATATGCTAATGGTAATGACTTTTCATATAACTTGTTAGTCAGATATAAATGAGAACTGATAAATTTCACGAGGTAATTAGCCCAGCTCTCATCATAGCTATCAACAACCACAACCACGAACGTCACATCGAATTCTATGATGGAAACCAGTACCCGTGAAGAGAGCTATGGCTAAAGTTATTCTTAGTTGCAGTGATCGTATGCATGAATAGAATATTGCTAAATCTTAGGAAGAAACATCACACATATGTTTTGTGTCAATTTCAAATACCAGTAATTTGGTAACGGTTAAGATATGGAGAAAGTGTCACTATTACTGTTGACACTATTGTTGCTTGTGCACTTGGCCACTGTGATACGTTGTGAAGTATTTACAGCTCAGTCAGAACTTGAGTCTCTAATATATCTTCGTAGAGAAGTAAAAAGTGCCATAGATGAATACCTACAAAAAGAAGAGAATCGACTGGAGTATTTGAAAGAAAGGCTGAAATCTTCAAGAGGGTTATCCAGTGCAAGTGGATCCGATGCAAGAAATCCTATAAATGCATTTTTGCTTGTCAAGGGTTTATCTCTTGATTTAGCTGAGATTGTGACTGTGAGTGGGGATCGTGATAATTTTAAAGGTAAGAAGGGATTTTAATGATTCCAAATACTTGTATAGTGAACTATCTTAATTCAATTTTGCCTACGCAGAATTCGCAAGAAGAATGGAAGAGCTCAATGAAGCCACAACATTCCCCGATACTGAGGATATCAATGGAGCTGCTTTGGGTTTGATTCGACTTCAGGATACTTATCAGCTAGATACTAGATCGATTGCTAAAGGGGCATTAGGAGATTCCTGTTGCGCACCCGAACTATCAGGTTTTATAATAGAAGCTTCTAGCAATGAAAATGAATCTAGTGATTTTGGTGCGTTTGCTTAGACATCACATTTTAATTCAATTATTTTCAGTTGATGATTGCTTTGAACTTGGGAGACAAAGCTATATGGCAAAAGATTATGATTACGCTATACAATGGTTCACGGAAGCACTTCTTCGACATCCAGCAGCCGATATAGAAGATATAGCCAATGTAAGCAGGGTGATAACACAAGACGAGGACTCCTCAATATCAACCCATCTAGAATATGAGTCATCATCAACAGTGTCCAAGTCCAAAATACTCAACTATCTTAGCTGGGCTAAAGATATAAAGAAAACGTTACAAATCGGAAAAGATTTTTTAGCTAAAATGACGGGGCTTGAATTGGATGCCTTTGTTGATCAAGTTGCTCGAGTAGTTTCGGGTAGTGATCAAGAAGAGGTAAGCATACGCTATTTAATCATCTAAAACTTTTTTTTGCATATAATATTTTTTCAGAAATAATAAATAATTGTTTTTGTAAAGGATCGGGAGACCCTGGAGGATCGATATAAGTCGCTATGCCGTTGGTGAAACTATTGCAAGCACATCAGCAAATCCCTTGCTAAAATGCTACTTCTCATACAGAGGAAACAATCCGTATTATTTGCTTGCACCAATAAAAGTGGAGGTAGTTAACTTGGATCCCCTTATAAAGTTATTTAGGAATGTGATCCATGATAAAGAGATTGAGAAAATCAAGGAACTAGCCAAACCCAGGGTAAAAGTTATTTCTATGAGTCTAAATATACCTTAACTTTAACTTAATAATTTCAAGATTCCCGATTTTACCTCTCGGACTATGGTTTAACAAAAATATGTCTCTTATTTCAGTTAGAGACAGCTATGGTCGTAAACGCGTTCACTGGAACAAATGAGAAATCTCACACCAGAGTCAGTAAATCTGCGTGGCTGATTGATGAAGATGATCCAGTTATAACCAAAATAAATGAACGCGTTGGCTACCTTACAGACTTAAGTATGGAGACATCAGAACTTTTGCAAATCGCTAATTACGGAATAGGCGGAATGTATCTACCTCATTACGACTATGCTCAGGTTCAACAAACTTTTTTATACAATTGTATGTAATTCTAATCTATACTATAATATGAATTATGATTGAGTATACGTAGAATTTTTACAATTTAAATAACAGCCCGGTCAAACTGCCAGTTTTGTGACAAACAATGACGGAAACAGAATAGCTACGTTGCTATTCTATATGTCTGACGTAGAAAAAGGTGGAGCAACCGTCTTTCCTAAACTGAATTTAAGTTTGTGGCCTGAAAAGGGTTCCGCTGCTTTTTGGTACAATTTGAAAAAGAATGGATCGGGAGACTCCAGAACACAACATGCTGCATGTCCTGTTCTTCTAGGGACTAAATTTGTGTCAAACAAGTGGATACACGAGAGAGGTCAAGAATTCCGACGCAGATGTGGTTTAAATCAGGATGAGTAGGCGAACAAAAAAGAATGAGGAATCGTAAAACATAAACGTGAAGACACTGTGCTTCAGAAAAAGGCTAAATACGTATGAATTACAGAGACTTCTTACTGAATTTATTGTAACACGTAAAAGTATCTCGTATTCTCAATACAACATTCATTCTTCAAGCTAACATCAGACTTACAAAGATAACTAAATATAAGTTTTCGCCTTGTCAATGAAGTTGACACGCTCGTATCATAATAAACTGTGATAAAATAAATAGAGGAGCCATAACCTCAGAGTATTCGAATTGTGTGGAATCTGTCAACTTCCAGCAAAGTAAATATTCAAACAAAAAGACTAAAACTAGTTGTAACAAACTCCACAATGTTCTTAATGATGCGGGGCGAACTCGTTTGGCAATATACATGCGGATAAATACAGTAACTACAAAATACGCATTGAGAGCATCACCAATAAATAATGGGGAGAATACAACCCACCAAGAAAAGTCCATATTTCCATCCAATTTTAATGATAACAGCACAGTAAACACTGCAAGTGAGGTGAGCCATATCCATATTTCATACGCAGTGACGCCCAGCCATTGACCGAGTTCTTGGAGGTTGAAGAACATTTTGTTGAGTTGCTTTAAAAAGTCTTTTAGGGGATATTCACACACCGATAAATTCGAATGTCAACCGAGGAAACGTTACGACTTCTTTGGACAGGTTGCTGCTCAGGATCATCCACGCATATAATGTCGTCTGTTAAGTTGAACATACAAATGAATCAAAATCAATAATATGATTGGTTTATGCTATGTCATATGTATATTAAAATTGAAATATACTCACCATAAACCTCAATCAGTCGAAGTATTCACAGTGTAATCCACGGAATTATGGTAAAAGTTTTTTAATTCGAAAGCAATATTAATCGCTCTGGGAATTGCCTTTCCAAGACCATGCAAGAAGATTTCTCGATTTCCTTTATCAAACAGTTTTTTACACCTTGATAATTGGCCCTGTAATAAAAAAAGCAAACGAAGTTTGACAATCCATTCCCAAAATTAACGCAGACGAAAAAAAAGAATAGGAATGATACCTAAAAATAACTAAAAACACTTACCACGAAATGTGATTTCTCACTCACAAATACGTCATTCTCCTTAATATCAATAAGTTCTTTTGGTGGAGCTCGTTTCCTAACTGAATACTTGGGTTTCGTCTTCTTCTTTTGCGGACCACTTGCCCCAGCCCCACCATCAACAACAGCTGATCCTTCAGGTACAGCGGATGATGACACTCGTTTTCCTTCCTTCTTAGTTGCAGCTGTGGAGGAGCCACCACCTCGTTTTTGATGACCTTCTGCACCCCCCGCAGGTCCACTACCACTATCTTTATGTTGAGTTCCCTGACTACCTCGTCTTTCTTTAGTAGGAACTCTTTTTGGAGATGGAGACGCTGATACCGAATGTTCTGACAAGTTTTCCTGGTCTGGTTTCCTTATGACGGGACTTGATCTTACACTCTCCAGAATGTCAGGAGGGGACGTGTCATCCGCCATAATAAAGTGTGCTAGACATTCGCATCTAGTTTAAAATCCTTTATTTGACAAAATTAAGATTGAAACTTAATAGAAAATGTGCTGAAAAACTGCTTAAGAGCAAGACATCTCCAACTATTTTACAAGGTACGCACTACAAATATTACGTCTTCTCGGTGGTCTCCTCTGCTGTTTTGTGTATGTTTGCTATGTATTCCTCATCATATCGTCATCACTTGTGTGTTTCATTTCATTTTCAGGACATTTCAATGTGTGTACCTAGGATGAGGACGTATATTCGGGGCATCCCAAGATCTTTATGCATAGTAGTCACCTTTATAACTATAATTCCCCTTCCTCAAAGATATATCAAATGAAGATGAAATTGAAAGTGCATTATAATCAGATTAATCAGATATGATCCGATATTTTTCTCATCTTTTCGTTACTTTGGTGTGAATGTGTATGTGGCATGAATATAAACGAACCCAGGCTTAAATTCTGTGATTAACTTGATTAAAATGCAACATAAGCAATCAGACTAAAGTTTGACATTTTGGTATATATAAAATGATATGATTTAGTTTAGGTATTTAACAGCTACATTAAGTTATGTCGGCTTTATGAGCATTTTTCATGCATTTATTTTGTTATTTCAACTTAATTGCAATTAAATAAACATTGAAAAATTCTTTTACTTTAAAAAAAATCTTTTATTAGTGCATGACTTTATGTTGTTGAACCCATGTTTAAACACCCACCAAAACTAGTATAAATATAAAATATTGTAGCAGAAGTCAATCATCATTTAATTTTTCTGTTACTAATTTGCATGCATAATAGAAGCATTTTATGATATGCTTGTTTAGCATTTTAAAAAATCCATAAACTACTCCAATTAATTTGCTTCCTCTTCGGTTAACAATTGTATTTAAGTAAATTTTTATAAACTTATTGGTGCATTTTAATAACAAGCTGTTTTGTCCAAAATTATAGCCTTTGATTTTGTTAAGCCTTTCAATATAAAAATCTGAATATAGCAAAATTCATTCCATATGAATTAACTTTGCACATGCACAAACCATTACCTTAGATCATTTATTTTCATGAAAAATTTTATTTTGATTGTGCACTTTACTTCTGTGTGTTTACACGTTGTGCATGCTTAGGTACATATACAAACAACAATTAACTTGAAGAAGGAAGGGAATCTCCTTTTTGAAAGTACCCATTTCATACATTTGCCCAATAAGAGGTACTGTACGCGCCGTAGATAGAGCAGCAAAATTTTGTGCAGTCATTTCCGGTATTATGTGTTATTAAACATCAAAATAAGAACTTAACAAATGTTTACCTACATTTTTTATCAATTAGAAAAAGTAAGTACTGAAATCACGACTTTTTTCTCCGTTTAGATTCGATTGTAATCATAATCGTATCGTAAATTATTATATAATTCAGTATATAGCAATAAAAGGGAACAAAAAATAAATAGTATGAATCTGGCAATGATCCGACTATTTTTTCCTCATTTTTGTTGGGGGCTCTCAAAAGAAAATCATAAATGCTACTTAGATGCTAAAGTGAAGGTGTTATAATATTTACTATATACGGATACAAAAGTATATGTTGTACTTGTACGTATTGTTAGCTGCTTTATGGAATGAAATTGAATTAAAAAGGGAAAATGATGCTAAATGGTTAAATGCGATACAATTAAAGGGTTCACTCAATAAATTCCGTTTTTGCACCTGCATCGTCCGCTCCTTTTGACAATGCAGTTCCTGTATTACTTGTCAAGAGTTATTTAAGAATCTTGAAGCACGTGTGGCATTTTTCATTAATGCTATTACTGTTTAAGGTCCCAAATTCGATACAATTATTCGAATATAGCAATTCTGTTTTGAACCATAATGAAAATTGGGATTAAAATGAAATTAATATTTATGGTACATACAAACATTTACTCCATCATGACCAGTTTCAGTCTGACGAGCAGAAATTAAGGCACTACTGAGAAAGGGTGAGAACAATAATGCTCTCGTTCTAGTCATGCACTTCCTTTATCGAGAAAAAACACTTATGTTGCAGGTTGCATTCTTATTTTCTGTAATGCATGAAATGCAATTCTTTCGACATCTGTTTTAAGTTTTAAGAAACACAAACATGATAAGAACAAAAAGATGTAAAAATCTTAATCTGTCACATTAGAATCAAATGTTTGCCTTCCGTCTGATAACAGCTTTTATTTCGTTTGCAAGCTCAAATTTGAGTTGTGCCGTTATAAATTTAATTTCATACAAGTTTTAATGAATTACACTAAATATTAATGTATCTGATATAATGCGAGAGGGAATAAATATCTGACGAAGCCATTAGTGTCATTGTTAGGATAAGGCCGTTGGTTGTTGGTTGTTTAATTTTCTTGTCGGTTTATTGAGGATCTCTTGCATAAAGCGAAAAAAAGATACGACGTACCTACCTTATCAGTGGAGTATCATCATAAATGTACATACAACATGCTCTTCCATAAAACGAAACGCAACTCGTTTCCTTTGCGAAATTGGAACATAACATATATACATTTATTATGTACAAAGCGTAGTTATAAATATGAGCATCAATTAAACTGGCTGGTAGTAAACCCTATTAATATGTACACTTTTCCAAATTCATTGAAACTACCTTTGGAAGGTACTAGACAATAGTATAGCTGGCAGAAGTAAATTTGGCATTACTGCATCCGCTTGTGAGGCGAGGGTGAGATTGAGATGTCTTGACATAAAATGTCGTTGTTAAACTTACTACTTACTCAATACAGTTTAAGCCCATTTCGAACGTCTTTTCTTGGCACAAAGTAATGTTTACAAAATTCTTCCTACATTTTTTGACGTTAATAACGACACTGTTTAGAATGATGACATACAAGTTGGTATCTCAACATTTTCCCAAAAATTGAGGTGTATTAAGGCGACTTTGACATCCGGACTAAATTACACTTCTCTATAAGTTCATAGATATACATACA
>JAANSM010002766.1:0-14247 GCA_036850725.1 Orchesella villosa | reverse complement strand
TCAACTGTATAATATACTCGTAAATAACGCTCTGGCATGTACCTTTATTTTTATTCTGCTCAAATATTAAAATATTTATATTCACAAGATGGACTGAATGTAATAAAATTGGCAGTATGCATGTTTACTCACGCTAGAAACACAAGCTTGATGAAGAAGTTCAATTTGGTATGAGCTCATGCTAGCCTCACCTCAATGAAAGGAATATAAAGTTATTAAACAAGAGTTACAGCTAGATACATATGCTTCATCAGATCAAAGATTGCTTTCTGTTTATGTAAGCGGATGTAGTAAAATGTTTGTAATCTGGTGTGGGTGTTATATAAAGTAATTTGGGAAACTTTTGGATTGGCATGATGCTTTGAAATCAAGTACTTTTATTTGGATTGTTTTTTGACAAACCCAATAGTTTTGAAAATGTTTCATTCAATCAGGATTGATTTTTCATTCCAAAAAGTTTCAAGGGGACAGAGGACAACGTTTTTTAGTCGAGAAAACAGTGAATAAATGAGCATATTATACTGTTCGTTCTCGGAAAGCATTTCGATGGCACCTTTCTTTGTTTGGTCATAATGCTTACGTGTAATATTTGCTTTTGTGTTCATATATGACATGGGCAGCGGGTTGATTCTTCTGTTCTGTCACCACTAGTGTCTTTTCCCATGCCCTAATGTACACGTTTATGCCTATAGATTTCCTATTATCAATACATTCAACTTCCAATGTCGTAAATTATATGCACCTATTCATTAAGGTTTTATAATGCAACCCTAGGGATACATGACACATGGGGATTACATGAATACGGAAAATTCATAACGTTTTGCTATCCACCATCCTTTGATTATATGTCACGTTTTAGAGACAGATGCTAGATTTGCAATCTCATTTGGACCCTGTTAGGGTCCAAACGCTTCTAGGTATTCCTGTAGGTGTTTGTGTAATACTGGTATATATATAAAGTTGAGCAAGCACACTTACCGTGAAAGTCATGCGGCATGAGTAAATAAGCACATGCTACACTACACTATTGCTGTTTTTGTGGATTGATGAGCAATATTTTAACCAGTGAAAGTTGCACAACATATATACCTTTAGCACACAACTCTATTCAAACCAGACTCATTCCTAACTCTTGTTTGAATTAGTTGGGTAATTTTTTACATTTTCATTTTTAGTATCAATAAGTCTGAGTTGATATTCCCTGTATCTACATTATCCGTGTTTATCTTATGTTGTTGTAGTTCCCCTTCTAGCAATGGTTGCTTACATAAGTCGACTTGAAAGTAAGCCAGATTCTAGCTTCAAGCTTGGCTCCGTGAACGTCAAATCCCCAGCTTTTTTGTCCGTCTTTATCAAAAGTTTCCAATGCACTTGTGGTTTATCATGTTTGTGAGATTTTTTTTGTTGAAAAATACATGACCTGTCGTGAACAACAGTCTTATGTAACTTCTTATATTTATCATTATATAACTTGAGGTATACTAACTCGAAAGTTCTGGTTAAACAAACCTTATAATGTAATAGATCAGAAACAATAATATTGGTTGGAACCTTTTTTAACTATATAGAATGTAGTAAGATATTACTTACGTAAAAATGAAAAGCAATGCTAACTGAAGGATTAATGCATGCGTATAATATGGCGAAGAAAGGATATAATAATTTTATTGATGTAATCATAGCTTTGTGTGCAAAGTGCTTTGGCCAGCATTTGCCAGGGGTTTAGATAAGTTGCATAACCCTTACAAAAACTCTCACGTAACGTGTACTCTTCCATTTGTTTCTATCAACTCTCGACAAACGAAACGAAAAAAGCTATTTCTACTTCCATCCATTCAATTACCTTCATATTACGTATTGCAAGTTTTCCATTGTGCATAACAGAACATTTTTTTGTTTTTAAACCACATATTGGTATCTCAAAGAGAATTGAACTCTTCACCTGTCGTTTCTTTCGTTATGTAACAAAGGAGTTTCACTATTATGCAGAAAGCCAGCACACACATAGTTTTGAATTCAATCTAGCATTTCTACTTGTACTTCATTTTCCATGAAAAAGCTTTACGTAACGCAAGGTAGCAAGCTGGAAACATGCATTCCCTTCTCTGTCTTTGAAGTTTGACGTACTAAAATTTTCAAGAGTTGTATGTACTTTGCCCTACCAAAAAGCTTGGAGCAGAAGCATAGCATTGCATAACAGATGCCATTTATTTGCAGATGAGTTCGAACGGGAAGAGTCATCAATATCATCGTTTAAGTGCTTTGTGGTTAGGTTTGATATATTTTTTTTCTGCAAGTAACGAAAATGAAAATGGTTTGCTATGGAATTATATTATGTATGCCATGTGAAATTTAAAGAAATCAAAGGCCCTATGGGAAAAGTTAATGAAAGATATTCATTTCGTATGCTGTGTGTAGTTGAGTTATATTATATGAAAAAGCAAAAAAAAATCATTATATTACATCGTTATAGTTCTTAAGTTGCGAATAAATAACAGTCACCTTGCGACGAAATGAAATCCTCCACTCCAGCCAAAGCTCCGATCACGAGCAGCTCAATGTGACAGGAGGAAAAGTATACGTAGTCAACCTTGTTTAGTGATGTAAACATCACGTTTACGAAGCAGTCAAGTAGTATACATTTGCTGCAACGTAATATGTGAAGTCATTAAAAAACAAAATAAATGCTTTAATATCCCACGTTACAATTTTAATAATGGTTTTCGTTACACAGTGGTTTTATTGCAAATTTCAGGAAACGGATAAGATTCATATATGAAATATATTTCTATATCAAAGTCAAGTAGTTTTATAGTACTACTATTTCTATATACATAGTATATAAATAGTAATTTGTAGTAATTTATAGAGAGTATCGCAGACTTACGTATCATTTCACTACTAGATTGTGTTTTCAAACTATATGGTTTGACTACTCATAAACAAGCTAGAGTCGAATGTTAGGAGAGCATGTAGGAAAAAACGTGACTCTAAAAATAATTTTACTTACGTAGTCCTTGTGCTTACATAAAGATGAAAAAACGATGAGAAACCAATAATAATATTGAAGCTATAAAACCTTGTGAAAACTAATTTATTCAACATGGTTTCAACTGGGTAAAAGCTATAGGTTTAACGCTTGCGTGCATATATTTTGGTTTGTTGCATAAATAAACGGTTATAAATTATATATGCTTACATAACAAGAATAAAAAGTCAAATGGAGTCAAATGCGGTGTAATTTAATGCACAAATAATCATGCATGTGGATGTTTATTAGACGATTGAGTTCCGAAGGTTATGTTTTGATGAGAAATGAGCTTTTAGCAAACCTGTTGTGTTGAAAATTTGGAGGTAGGCTGTGACAAAGAAAACTGACAAAGAGCTTCTGCTATTCTGTCGAATCATTGTCATGCATGACTTTGAATGCATGACATGCCGTCAATCTTCGTTTGAATGCATTTACGTTTTATTTCAATGAATCATTTACATCCAGATGTCCTGACTTCTCCAGACATCCTTCCTGATTGCATTAAAATTTGTAGTGAATATAATTTTGAAGTTCAAAATTGTATTACGTAAGAACACCTGAAAAAGTTGATAGTACTAAATTATTCAACTCTCAATAGGCAGTAAAATTGACGACGGAAGCAACTTCAGACAGGCAAGTAATCAAATGTCATTATGTTTTTGGTTTATGTAAATTCACAGTACATTCACATTAATTTAATACTTTTAAGAAACTACATATGCGAGTCACGTCGTCAAGTGCCATGATTTTCAATTCAGTTTGCATCTAACCAAAAATAGATTAGTTCTACAAAGTTGAACTAAATTTAATAATTTTAAATTAAATCTAATAATACTTCCAACCAATGTGTTTCTCGAGTCAACAGGCATTTAGGTACATAGCTCGCGGTATCAATATTTTATGTATAACTTATGGATATCTGTATTTGTTTTTCCATGAAAACTCATATAATCAATAATGTAACCTTAAGCCATTATTAATAACATAAAATGCACTATCTACACATCATGACTGTGATGTTTCCGTTGGGATAACGTTAAATTTAACATAAAATGTTTGCGTTTCAGCATAAAGCTAAATATACAAATATTTATCAAGTTTTTATATATTAGGTACGAATTTCTTATCATTATGTAATGCGCCAATTCAAATTACATAACAATATTGATGTTTACATGATTACATAATGAATTCACTTTAAAAGTAATCACATTGACGGAGTAAGCCTACGATTAGTGTTGAGCCAGATATACGTTACTACTGTAAACTTTACTGTATACAGATAAAAATTATATACGTGTGCTTATACAATATAAGATTGACCTACGATTAACTGATCAATCAAAAATATTTCAGGCCCTACTTCACTCTAAAGATAGGAATCCTTTTGCATCACCTCACCTCCTTTCAACTAGACACCAAATTGTTATTGTAGTCTGGACTTGTTCACCCAAAATATTTACTTCAGTCCTGACTTCTCATGTAAAAAAATACATACATATAATCTGATAAAAAGTTCCCAGAATACATATTGCTTCCTACATAATGTAGTCTGGCAGAACTGTCTCTCCTCGGTTTTAAGTGCTTTCCACTGAAAAGGATCGTGGGTGTTGTCATGCCGTCTGGAGCACAATAAGATTACCAATTCTAAATACTTCAACAGGCTATATAGACTCAGTTACGTCAAAGCTTTTCTGATATGGTTAGAATAAAGAGTACTCAATACATTTTTATTAAAAGCTTTTCCATAAAAAGGAAGTATTTATCTCCGTAGGTAGGAGTTCCTTGTGACAACGAAAACAAATAACATGAGTATTTCCATCATTCTTCATAACTTTTACCGCACCCACGCAAAATGCTAAGCAAAAATAGTTAAAAAATATCCCAAAAAAATCCAAAATAATGTCAATTGTTTCTCCAAAAGCAACATGTGACTTCCTATAAACCATTTTCATATTCACGTTTGAAATGTTTACACAATGCACCATCACCCCTATTGTTATACTCGGGTGACACTTGCCGTTAAAAAATTTGAATATGCAGAATAATAAATTGCAAAAAGGAAAATTTGCAAAAAGGAAAACGATCAGAACATATAAATTGAATTCATGTGGTTTGAATTGGTTTTAGAAAAAATATCAATATATTTATGCAAGTGGTTCATAAGCATAATATGTTTGATGGTCTAAAAGAAGCAGACCCGAGTAGAATTGCAATAAAATTGCAACAAAGTCCATGCTCAAAGTTGTCATTTCCTTTTTTCATTCATACACAAAGCCAAAGCCAACAAAGGAAAAGGACGGAGAGTGAGACGAGTAGAGTAAGCATACAGAATATGTTCCCGTGCAGGTCTACCATATGAAAGCAAGGCAACTGGGGCTCTCACCAAGTTCTCACCGCAGACGTAACAACCTGTGTACCGTACATTATGATGGAACTTCTGACTATGGTCTCGTGTCTTTCTCCATTGAGTTAGTGCACTTCACTACATAACAAGCCTTAGATTGCCAATGCTTTGTTACCCAAAACCAGTAAAAATAAAAGGTATGAGAATATGCATGTAATATGAAATTTATATATCAGCACTTCAAACCCAATAAAAGTGACTGGAAAGGAAGGTGAAAATAATTCTTTAGTAAATAACAATATAAGTACGTTACTACGAATGCGATTTACTACTGTTACTACTTTGTTTTTCAGAGCACGAATTAAATTTCCGTTTGAAACGCTGTTTCCATTCGGAATCAATTCCCCAGTGGAATGTTTTTCAAGCGAGTCTGTAGAAAACAAATATATCAAAGGAAGAGAAAGCTACGTACTGTAAAACAGATGGACTGAAAGATTTTTGTTGTAAAGTATTGTCATGATTTGAGTTATTTGTCAAAAGCAAGGCACGTGAATGAATGAATGCTTATATGATATAAACAAATATAATATTTTAAGGTTAAATTCATATTAGTATCCTGTAAGCAAACCAAGAAACTCCCTTTCACTCACTGGTACAACTTGCTCCCAATCGAATCTTACATCATGTTGCACAACATGATCTTACGCAACCATCACTTTCTTGGATTTTCTTTTTCCTTATTTTCCAAGCAGAGCTCATTCTAGGTACCGTAAAGCTTTGCCATTTCCAAACTCCTGTTTTGATATTCGAAGAAAGGAACAAACATATGTTTGGTAGGAGCAAAAAGTCGAAACCTCACGTTCGAGTGAGTGAAGGACTTATAATACAAACATGTCGTTTCCGAGGATGTTTATGTGTGGATTTACACATAGATGAGAGACTCATTCAAGAAGAAGCCTTCCTTCTCTATCCCTCTCCTTTCCACTGAAGCCATGCTACGTTTTCAAAGTAGAGGAAAATCGTCAGACTCAGCAAAAAAGCTCCCTTTCTCTAATAAGCTTGCTGGTATCTTTTGTACCAACTTTGTACAGTGTTCTACGAAACCGTGACCTGCAACCGTTCCACGTTGTAGGCAGTGTTACGTTTTACGTTAGGTAACATCACGTTATACAACATGTCGACGGTTGCATAAGCCAGGCTGGGTAGGCAGCAGATGGAAACTCGATTAGACCGGGATGTGTGTTGATAATGATAATTATTGTGTAAGTGTCGTCCAAATATATAGACATAATATGGAAGGGTTGACAGTTAGGAGTTTACTGTATGCATGTGCGACGCATATAACTATAATGATTTCGGAGAAACTTCCTACTGACAAATCTTTCCATATTTACGTTAATATATGATAAAACACCCATTAGAGCATTGTTTATGTAACATCAGATACAAGAGTTATGACATCATATGATCTTCCACCGTGTGGGATCTAAACGTTAAAGATGAGTAGCTTCGTTTTGTTTTACTAGCTCCCCAAAAGTAATTATTCTCGCATCAATGTTCCTTGTTAGAAGTCTCAAAAGTGTTAGAATTTCTACCACGCGTCCAGATGAAAGCTTTTGATTTCTCTTGACATCTTAGCTGCTAGTTTGAAGTGTGCATAGGCAGGCGGACAGTTGGAAAGATTACCTAATGTGTGTTATGGCACCAAAAATTGGGTTGGTTATGAAAGTAGATGAGGGTTAGTTACATATCATGTTATATATAACATGTATGTAAGCAATTGGGCAAAATTGATTATGTAGGCAAGAGGTGGCAATCATGTATCCGTTCCGTATACCCATTCCGTTGAATTATTTATTTCCTCAAGCTTATGCAAGCAAAATTGGATTGTGTAAACCAGCTTCATAATTTTAATACGGAAAGTTAACTTAAGGTTGCTATACAAAGTATATATGGAATGATTGAAAACCTTTATTATACCTTTGCTCGCGTGCATACGGAGCAATAATTTGTTTCGGAAGCAATTTCACAAAATCAGCGAAGCGAACTTATAAAATCCATCAGGGTTTCCAATGATTTGACAACTCTCATCGTCAGCTCAGTTGGATGTTGAATTGCATAGTACATGATTAGCCCTCGAATCTTACTTTGGCAGTAACATGAATATGTAGTGTCAACCGTCAGTTTTTAACGAGGGGATTAGGGATGCTGAATTACACACAACCTTGATTTGCATTCAAAGTGTCAATTTGAGCTTAGAAACCTTTAAAAGTTCAAAAGCTCAAGAGACTTTTTTGACACATTCTTCACATAAATGTCAAGTGCCAAGTTTGGCTAGGCCCAAACACATATGTATATTTTTGTTCATAAAATTCGTTACAAGCTTTCATTATTTCATATCAGCAAAAAACAGCAAAGACAAACTTACAACTGCACTGCAACACTTCCAACAAAATATAAGTTCCAATTAATGAAATTTGCATTGATTATTAACTTCTTGATAAATTAATCTAATTATAACAACTTAATCCGTGAGTTGCACGGGCTTAGAGAAAATAGCTGAAACATGTGCAACAAAAATCCCACACGTAAAAGGCTGCGTAACGTTGAACGTAAGCCATAATCCATAAATACGAATAACAAATGACGTAATTATTTTTTATATAAAAAAATGTCCACCAAAGAATATTTGCTTATGGAAAGTAAACATATTACGCTCCGAATGTCATTGAATCACCTCCCTACATCGAAAGCTTTACGGACCAGAATGAAAGCTCAGCGTGCCGCACTTGTATAAATGTTGTTTGAATAAAAACAAAAATTACATAACATTTTGTCAATGATCCTACACACGCGTTGGTTGATATGAATGAAGGTGCATATTATGCAACAGCATGATCATGACGAGCAATCGCTACGCCCAAGCTTGTGGATGACAACGAAGCATGGTGAAAATGATAGTGATAATCATAGTAAGATAAAATTAGACCATCACTCACTTCATCCAAACATTGTATAACCTGACATATGATAGGTTATATTATGTGTGCTCAAAAAGTTACTGGATTTGAGAATTACGTTGGCATATATTTTTCATGTTGCAGGAGTTACGAAGGGTAAAATATAAAATTCTTTAAACCTCTGCATTAACTATAATGTGACCTCAAATGAGCATGATTTGTGAAAACGATGACTGTGATGACATTTCATCTGATCCCATAATCATAGGTTGTATGCTATTAATCCACTTCATTCATCGGCTGTTTGCGCAATAAACTTTCACTTTATCTCAGGCATTTGAGTTCGAGTAGTCCAGTTCATTTAAAAAAGGTTGGCACAACAGCCCTGCCACAATTAATTATGGACCACCCGTCAACATTTTAATAACCATTTTGGGTGAACGATTTTTTCTTGCTGCTCCATCGTATTTTTAAAAAATGAAACGAGAATTTGGAGGTCATCAAAAACTAAATTCAATTTGGCCACTTTTACCATTTTATGGTCTTACATAAGCTGAAAAAGTTATCTAATACAAATTTTCACTCATAATTATCATACTTACTTGCCAGACTACCTTCTACAAATGAACCCAGTAATTAGACACATCACGTGTGTATGTCATTTGGTTGAATGTATAAAAGCAAACTACAAATTTTCCATTTTTTTCATATTAAATTCTTACGTAAGCTTGCAAATGACTATATAACATGCTCACATAATTTTTGATGATCGTGGAGATATTATTGAACACTTTTTATTGAGCTTTGAGCAGAGCATCAGAAACAATCAATATTTTTCATCTGCACATTCTTTCTATAAAATAGCCTAAAGACATAATACATTTGAAAAACTTATTCAGTTTATGATCAGCGCAGCTCATATAGATTCATATATGCATGAAGCCGCCGTTTTTGTTCTAGTTGCTCCAAAATGTGGCGAAAGAAGAAGAACAACGATTTTCTATTTACTTACATAAAACAGCACAACTTGTGAGAATTCAAATCTCAAATGTTATCTACTTTCTTGAGCTTTATGTTTTTCTTCAAGCATTTGGTTTTGAATAATTATTATTGTTTTAGAATATGTGCACGTGCACGCCAAAAGTTGAAACGTTGTATGCAAAATATTACTTTGTACATTAATTTAATGTATGAAGATGGAAGCATGTAGCTTTTTGTGTAGTATTGACGTATAGGTAAATCCTTTTGCTAACCTTATTCCGTGTAACGCAAGTTTTAGCACGTTTTTAAAAGCTTGCATGACTATAATTGGCTTTTTATTAGCTCATCCAAATTATTAGGTAAACAGGAGAATTGGCCCTAACTTTGTAATTTATATTTTCATTTATGCTTACGGGAAATCAAATATTATAGATTAAGGATAAGGGCTTCATTTACGAATGATGTATTGTTATACTTTGTAACAAATTAGTAAAATCCTGCTGAACAAGTTGAATACCTTACCGCAATATGCTCAAAGTGAAAAACGAGTCGGATATGTGTATTGTGTAAGACGAACAAACTTTGAGTTTCTAATGATCAGCAAGGTAGCCATCCATTCTGATTGCACAGCTGGATGTAAATTGGGAAGAATTAGTAACGTATCTATAAATGCAATATCCCACGAAGCAGTTAATCTATAAAATAATACGATGTACCTTAATCTAATCATACTTGCAAGGTTGTTTAGAATAAATTATAAAAAATCCCATTAAACGTTAAATATGGTCAACTGGTATCAGTACTAAAACTTGTTTTTACAATTTCCCATAACTTCAGAAACTGATATTTATTGAAGAACTTTAACAAATACTTTAGACTATATTATATTTATAAAAGTATCTTTCAACGTCCCAGAAACAAGAGCCACATTGCTGTTAGAAACCGACCATGGAGGCCGACGGAGATCATTGCCATCAAAAGCATAGAAGAGGAGAAGGAGACTACCTTTTAGGTAGATGCACTGCGTTGTCTAAAGTCCTTGGAACATTCAAAAACTAAATTCCTTTAAAAGCACTACTCCCCAAAATACTTTTCATAGAAATCTGCTTGATCAGAAAAACATATGCACGCCATGCGAGTGAACAAAGCTTACGATTAAGATCCAGCAATTTTCTCAGAATAAAAGCTGTTTAATACCATCATTATCCTCATCATTTTGTTTTTCTTCCCCAGTGGCGCAACTGGTATTCTATAGAAAAGGTTCAGTCCGTTCACCTAAAAATCCTTCTGAATTTGAGATTAGCTGCAATTGTCTATCATTTATTCGAAATATCGGTAAAAGTCTTTAGAAAATTTTCTAGCATGGTTGGATCACTACTCATTCATCTAAAGGATTGTAATCATGTACCATTTGAGTATAAGTAGCAGATGAAACTTAGTTTCAACTATAATCCTTGGAAGCTACAATCCAATACATGGTTAATCCTTGCCGGTGCCGAGATGACTTTTAGCAAATATACTCTCCTCACCACTCACAAATTCTTATACCAATATAAGAAGTAGGTAACCGGGTGTATAAGATTCTCCCGAAATCCAAAGAAAGGATTGGGCTAGATCCATAATAATATAAGGAAAGGTCACGCTACATAGTGTGCACGCTACTGGATGAGAGATAAAGAAAATTATCAATCGGAAAAGAAATTTTTATACGAAAGTAAGTTTTGTTATGAAACCGGCTAGTCGACTTGGTGAGAGCCCCCTTTCACAGTTTTATGCAACAATCACCGCACAGCTTGTAAACGTTACGTTACATTTTGTTACTGCATTACACATAAATGCGTGCTCATCACAATGTGTGTGTGCTAGATGCGAGTTCATGTGGATTGCTGGCAACTGGTGAACGTTGAGAATAAGATAAATACGGACTCAAACCTGACGAACTAACATAATCCCAATATATCTAAAGAGAAACAAAGTTGTAGCGTAGCATATAAGCATGTAAGTACAGCATTGCCTTGCTAAGCGCTAGGCTCTAGTTTCAATGTACATTTTACAATGCCCAATTCACAGAAAGGATTGGAGAGATGATTGAAATGGAACTGGAAGAGTAACAAAGTATGCCTACAAGAGTCCAAAGACATGCGAAGCGTAGGGTTAATCCACCTCATAAAAACTTGCTGCTCCCATGAAAAAGAATATCCATGCAATAGAAAACAAAGTAAGTAGTAAGTAGGCATTTAACTACATACAATGTTACGCTTTGCAACACTCTTCTATATTTGCATGCTCTTTGCAGTAGAAAAGGATAAAAATGGTTAAACACACTCTGTTTGTCTATGTAATCTCTTTTTCAGCCCGTCTTTCTTTGTATTATCCTGTTGAAGACCACTTCGTAATACATTGGAACTCGTTTGCTTCTTCACATGAAAACTAAAACGATGATCCTTTAGCTAGGTATACATGAGTATTTTGTGTATCCCTATTATATACACACACTAACAAACCAAACGCGTTTGGCTTCCAATTCATAATATGATGCAAACAAGACGACGACTTTAGCCTTTGAAGAGAGTAAGAGAGAACAAACGCAGCATCAACACCACTTTCATGATGATCATGTCGTAAAGTATTTTGGAACATAACACCAGCACATGCACTTGCTGAGCTCGTTCCATGAACTTTTGGGTATGTAATGTATTCATGAAATGAATCCTCGTTTTCCTCGTCGTACCTACAAACACACACACATATACAGGATATACTTAAGTACTATTATAGCAGCCAAAAATTTTACTGCTGACAATATTATTCATATGTATTATGGAATCTTACATCATGACACAATGATGATGCTATCATTCTATCGTAAAGACTCATCATATGTATCATTACCGTAGTTTCTTCAATACATTGTTGCATAATCCCATTGTGTATGATAGCACTTGCTTACGCCCATAGCTATTGAGAAAAAAAACACTAATTTTACATACCTGGATAGACGGGTGTGTGAAAAGAAGCTTATCAACCCATACAATTTAACTATAATCAGCTGCGTCTTGCAAAAATCTTGGTGAGCTAAGTAGCTTGTCTTTTTTTTGCTGGAGCAAGGTTCATCACATTAGTATGCGTGTTGTTTAAGTTTGGAAATATTACAAGTGTATTTTGTCTTCCAGACAACTTTTTTGGTGCTATCAATTTTGCATATGTTGTGTAGGTTAGTATAGGATGTGCTTTTTGTTACGTGTCATGACTAGATTGTAGATCATTCATTAACGATGTACTTTTAAGATGTATGTACAAGAATTTCGTGGAATGTGGGAGAGCATAATGGATGTTAATGCAATAAAGTGAGAATCAAAACAAGTTAAATTTTGCATTGGTCATCATATACAACAACCTCATTACTCTTTATGAGGCTTTCCAGGGTGATACTTTACGTTGTCATCGACCATTCACTGTGACGTGTAGATTGGATCCTGAAGAGGTTGCTTTTTGTGGAAAATACATTTTTTAACATTTCAGTGGTACTGGTTATTATAATCATGATCAGCATATTCGCATCTTTTGTCATGTATTAGTATGGCTCTTAAGCATACGTTGAGCTGGTCCTGGTCTCATTCTGAACTTTTTATAAGGAAAGTTGGTTGAACGTGTTTGCGAAAACGATCCCAATCCCTACCTGGACATTAATTTCGGTTGGATTTGAGGTTGCAACATATTAAATGCGAAAGGAGAGTACATTGGAGAGCACCCCGTTTTGGCCAGACTAGTTGTGGGTTTTCCTTCTCCAATAATTCAAACCATTGATGCTGACATCATATCTCGAGATATCACAGGATAGCTTTTCCCAACCTAACTTGTAACCTTTAATTTGGTGAGGTGCTTCGGCAAAGTCAAGTGGTAGTGCGTGGTTTGTGTAAATTTTTCTGCAAATTTCAACATTTACATTCAAATACAAATATTTTTAATTAACTGAGTTCATAGTAAAATTCAGCTACAAAAGTTGACAAAAAGAGTGTTGAGTGTTCTCATTAGTTGGTGCAGAGTTGAGTTCTGCTTGCGTAATTATGTTTCATTAATACCCCCGAGTGAAAAACTTCCATGGACGTATTCTTTCATCGAGAAAGAATGTTTTACCTTGGAAAAGTTTGTGCATCTCCATACATGTGTTTGTTACGGTTCATACTTTTGTTTGACATGGAACAATTTCGATTACTTCATTCTATTACGAGTATAAAAGATTGAAGCATGGAAACTACTCTCTACTAATTACATCTCTATTTAACAACTCATCAAAAGAAATTCTAGGAAAATCTATTTTTTCAACCTTGTCAATCAGTACGCAATAGAAAAGCTAATGTAAATGTTGCTTCAGTCATATATATGGCAGATGATAGAACCTGGAGTACTACTTTATTTACATTAGACGAGCATTCACTTTTTGAAAGCGTCTTTGCCAATTAACACACGAAGAGAGAGAAATGAAAGTTTCCTACACCATCCGGGAACAAGTCAAGGATTTGTGCAAAATACCCATGTCACCACTTCCAAAGTTACTCAACTCTCTTGCAAATTACAAACCAAATGAAGTCAGAAGCTGAGCTAATACTCAGACGTCTCTACACCATTATGGACCTATGTGTTTCCTCGCATATATTAGTAGTGCCATTGATCAACTGATCTAATATAATTGTAAAGACTTTTTTAGTGAGTGAATACTAAGGATTCGGGGAAATTTCTCTTTTTGTGTTTGTAAACTTTCTTTCCATCTAGTTAAACATCATGCTTTCTCACGGTAAGAAATACGAAAGCACTCATTCATGATTATTTAATAACATTTGACGACTGACGAATGACCTAAATGAAAGCTTAGTAACAACATTTCTCCTTTATATCTTCATCATTTTGCCTCACAATATCGTTAA
>JAANSM010002765.1:0-14255 GCA_036850725.1 Orchesella villosa | reverse complement strand
ATTATAAACAGATTGCATTATTCCCTTTCAATTTACTATTTGTAAGTATATTCCCAATGCAGTCCAATTAGTCACTGGAAATACTTGTATGTCCCATTTCAATGCTTAAGAATGCTAATGAATTCGCACGATATAACTTGTACGAGTATACGTTATAGTATAGTTTGAGCCTTCAAATTTATATGCCTACAAACAAAATTATGTCTTTTGGGATCACTGGTTTGTGTATCTTATGTTGTTGGAAACATGATTCGGTGGAATTACTTTCACTCAACATGATGCCCCTAAATCTCCGGCATTAGTTGAAAACCATCCCTTGGTTGATTGTTTCAGCTTTCTTTTATTTGATGTTCTATTATGTTTGCTACTTTGTTGATTCAAACGATTTTTGGGCTGCTTGTGTTGAGAGATAAGAGAGTAAAACTATTTACGATGGATCGGAACGAAACCAACCCGGTCGACTTGAATTCTTCCTCCGAGTACATTTCTTTGCAAAGTACCTCTCCTCTATCTTTCCTCTTTGATGAAAGTAGTACATAAAATGACTCTGGTTTTGAGTGCAGGGGTTGGCTTTCCTTTCTCCATTCTGTCTACTAAACGGATGTAACCAAAGAAAGGAAGTGAGGAATTGCGATCACAGCGTATACTCAACCTGAAATGTTGTATGATTATGACAACAATGAGTACTACTTAAAATAGCCTGTGAAAAGGTCACAGGAAGAACAAACATCTTGAGATGGTTTCCCATTGCCATCATCAACAGATTATTAAGTACTGTGTATCATGCTGAGAACAGGGGAGCATAGCCAATCAGTTTCAAAGTGCGAATTGTTCGTACGTTTTCATTGAAATGACAAGCTGCCCTTTCTATGTACACCACTCATTCAGTCACTCAACGTACTAACTTTTTCTCTTCTTTCACATTTCGGACTCTCTTTTGAGGAGAAAATATTAGGACTAGACTAGGAGCATTGCCTATTTGTGTGCGTATGGATGTACTGCACATCAAAGGATCTGTCGTCAGTCACACAAACAAGCATTCCGATCACAGATTTACTTATACGCATAAGACTCTAGTAAACTGATCCCTCACACTGCCGTTTGAAGAAAATGAAAAATTCCTAACGAAAAAAAATGAACCAAAGAAGAACGGAAATTGAGACCAAATGACAAATAACGCATCTTAAAATTAAGGGGCACTAAAATATCCAACTTACAAGCATTTTCTACTAGAATGGATGGTTATTACTCACATTTGTAAAAACTGAGTACTCAGCGATTCGTAGCTCAACTAGCGAACGAGAAGCCGGTTTTTTTCATAACTGAGCTTTTGGATGTGTGGTTCCTATAAAATCGAAAGTAAATGTGCACGCCATGTACTTTCCTTTCTTTACCATTGCACTGCAAGTAGGGGAGCTCTGGTGTGAATACAAAAGGAGAAAAACTAACATATGAATAACCATTACAGCTTGTTTGTGTGATAAAGGAGAATTCGTTCTTTTTTCCCATACACAACTTCCTGGTACTATTCTGAAAGTGGAAAGAAGGAGAAAGAAGCAGTCAGCAATGATAAGCTTTCCACAATAGTTTAAGCAGATCGATCGATTTTTTCTCCAGCTGTACTGTAGACGAGCGTATACGCTCTTTAAATGTAACGGCAAGCTCACATTTCCTACCAGAACTGGATCAGCAACCGAGCCGAGAAGGCGAAATTTTATAAGGCAGACACAGCAAGCTTCCTGATTTTTCTGACATAGCTTTTCACTCCGTTATCAGTATTCTTATTTGTCATTGTAATTCACAGTGTGTGTGCATGGAGAACGCAATATTTACTTTAATATTATTCGGCTCGAGAAGCCCTTCTTTCAAAGTAGCTGGTTCCATCATAATAAAGGTTTCTTCTTAAAGATATACGCCAGAGTTGACGGTTTACAACCCTACGCTATTGTTCCCATCGTTTGAGTTGAAGAGCAAAAAAAGCATCCCATATACATTCAAACGTTTTTATCAGTGAGGTGAACGAAGGAACGAATTGTAAGCGAATTATCTAAAGGAGAAAGAGAAAGCAACGGTGGTTAGAAGTCACCAGTGAAGAAAGTGGAATCTGGAATTCTTTTCATTTTTGTGGTTAATCTTCAACAGCAGAGACCAAGGAGCACAGGGGGAAAAGCTAGCAAATACCAAGGAAAATACCCTGAAGTGCGCGTTTAGTCCTCACCGTTATATAGATATGCAGTCTCGTTGCATTCTGGAAAACATATCTCTATGTAATTTCCAGCGGTGTATGTCGTACATACACTGAAACTGTAGTGACTCTGTCATGTAATCTTCTGACTCTTTTCCTTACTTATATGGTTACACTATATAATAATACATAATCGAATACGTATGCTGTAACTTGTAACAACTGGCATAATATTCAAGTCCACAGTCCACCTCCCATATTATTCTTACTTCTCATAGTTCGTGATCTGAACATTTGTGTGCTTGTGTATTAACATCATACATCATCGTATACCTCCGTGTGAGTATGAAATATTATAAGGATATATATTTATAGTAATGTATTGAAGTGTAAACCACTAACAGAAACCACTTTAGTAGTGACAGGCAACTTAAACCCATCAGAAAAAGGCTACTATTTTGAGTGGCACGTCAGCAGGAGGAACACACACACACTGCTGGTGCTGGTATGGCACGGAATGAACAAAGTTTTTGGTAGTACAATTTTTTTTAGAGCTGTAGATGTTCTCATCATTCATACCATTGACAGAGTCACAACCAAAACTGTATCGAACTAAAAGCATTGTTATGTGTATATGGAAGAAATAAGAATGCGATAAGATAGCTGTGGCACCTATACGAATGAACTTTAGTTTGGAAATATTTTAAAATCATGAACGCAGAAAATATTAAAAAATTCGAATATTATGTAATAATATGATCTTTTTTGGTTAATACAAATACATTTTGTTCAAGAATTTTGGTACATTAGAATAGAAGAGAGGGTGTGATGAAAGTGAGGAGTGTGAGCGAACATAAAAGCACAAGATGAACACTTTCTTTCCAGTCTTTTGAATAAAGCTGTCAGATGCGACATGTTGTGTTCTTCATCTTTTTCTCTGTGACGTGTTTTAGACGCTTATGTGATGTTGCAACGTGAATACTTCACCCTTCTTATCTTCTTTTTC
This sequence comes from Orchesella villosa, assembly GCA_036850725.1. Classification (NCBI taxonomy): domain Eukaryota; kingdom Metazoa; phylum Arthropoda; class Collembola; order Entomobryomorpha; family Orchesellidae; genus Orchesella; species Orchesella villosa. The sequence continues at coordinate 11,064 of JAANSM010002765.1, read as the reverse complement.
ACACAAGGACCACCTCAAGCTTTATAAAGAGACGGTGAAAGCATCAGGTACAGTTTTCTGAACACAAAAAGCTAGAAAGTAAAAAAGATATATAGAGCCCATCTCCAATCTCAGTTGCGAATTCCTTTTGTACTAAAAAGAAATATATTATAGTCTCATGTAGTGCCAAAGAGGCGTATCAAAAACGGATTAAAAGTGAGGCTTAACACCATCAACACCTTTATTCAAGTTATTAAGTTGTATGTTGTATAACTTAAGTAAGAACTCGATATTTTTGTACAATAATAACGAGGTAGGTAGAGCCTACATGAGCATCGTCTCTTGAAAGTTACTCATCGGATTAAGGTTGATGTTCGAGAAATAATCCGCTCTGTATGTATGTATATAACGTACATTCCAACCACACACTTCCTAGTATTTTATCTGTCTGCGGTGTACTAAAATTGTAGACTGTGCAAGTGAAGCAAAAAATATGCTTATGCTTTAAAAAGAAACATAGTAAATTGGTCTCAAAACTCTCAAATTCCTTTGCTGGAAGCTAGAACCATCAGGGTTTTGAAAGAACTTTGCTGAAATATAGCTTCAAGTGTTGAAAACCAACCTCTTGTTACAACTTCCATTTCAGTTCTTCCTCTCGTCTTTGACAATCGAAACGGAAGTTGGCAAGAATTTTGGAAGTGGAACAGGAAACTCACTGTCTTTCATTGAAGTTCAGTAAGAATACAGAAAGAACTCGTTAACAGAGAAAGAAGTAATAATTGCTTCAATGCTGGACCCTTCACCTTTATTCTTTTATCTACTACTCCTTTTCTTTTCCATTGTCGCAACTTTAAAAAAAACTATATGAGTTCCTGAAATTGAAATGTTCGTAGCAGAAATGCCGTACCTAATACTAATACGAATACTGTTATTACTTGGCTTTTATTCTTTTACTTGTTCTAGACATGAGAATGAAAACCCTTCCTTTAGAATCAAATTACTAAGCATATATTTGCTTTCACCAAAGCATTTTTGAATGAGCAACTCCATACAAATAATATTAGCACGTTATTTTTCTTCGCTACTAAGTAGAGTGTTAAATACTAGTACTCAGGCATCATTACTTTTATGTTTTTCTACATACTATAGAAGATATACTGTATAGTAGTAATAAATTGAAAAAGTTTTGTATAAATCAATCTTACATAATACAACTTTCACGGATGCCTAGCTAAGAGTTACATGGGTTTTTCAAGATACGTGAACAATTTAGAAGGAAAAGGGAAAATTGTAAAACTTTTTGGTACAGTCTATTTAAAAACTTGCCTTGCATGACTTGTTGAATTTATTATGTCCACATGTTATTTGTCATCTATAAAGACTTGATCTATATGTATAAAATATAGTACACACACGTTTGGGAGTGGTTTGAAAATGGAATCAAATTGAATCTTTAAATCAATCCCCAATTAATTTTTAAAAGAAAAGAGTTCATAGTAAAAAAGAAACGTTTCCTTCAGAGACACTCGAATTTTATGCCAGTATTATGAACCACACCAGAATATGTTATTAAAAAGTTTTATGCGGTTATTCATTCCAATCCTCTCCGATTCAATGAAAAATTAATTATTTTTTGCTTTATCTTTTTGTAGAGATTTTGAGAAGACATCCAACAGATACGGACTGATTATAAGTAATACATAGAGTCACAATGGACGATAATAGTAAAAGGCAAGGGACTAGGGTGTTCAAGAAGAGTTCACCAAATGGAAAGGTAAGCAAAAGTTTGAAGTTTTAAGGATCGTCAATTAACCTATATAATTTACAAAAAAAACATGTATGTATAGTCCTTATAGCAGTTGAGTTGAGGTTAACATCTGGCAGTACTATACATATATAAAGTTTTTAGACTGTTTATAACTTAAAGAAATTTCTTTGCTGTAGTAGCTATACGTTTGTTTATGCCCAATCTTACAGTGTGATTTATGGCACAATTATTGTCCAATAACATAGTGTGCCATGTCTACATGTCATGTCCTGCTGGTGGTGTGATGTGATGCTAGGAGTGCAAAACTTTTATAGAATTGATTTTTTGTTGGTTTACTCACCTTCTTACTTTTACCTTTAAAGTTTTTTTGGGGGAAAAACTGTGGGTGAACCGAGACCCTATATCACCTACAGTTCCAGCTATGGTCGGTACACATACGTCCATGCAATACTGTTTTTGTGTGAAAAATAGATTTTTGTTAGGGATTGAAAGGCCATGACGGAGACAAGATGGATTATGGATTTCTTTCTCGCTTCCCTGCATGTTTCCTCTAATGGATGTTAGTATAAAGGATGACAGATTGTTACATTGCACTATGAGCTATGAGCCGAACATGAAGATGAAAAACACATTGTGGCAATGTTTTAACATAACATTTTGTTTGTTTTCCAGATCACTGTATACCTCGGAAAGCGCGACTTTGTGGACCATTTAACGCATGTGGACCCGATTGGTAAGGGAAAAATGAATTTTTTTCCATTTTTTATTCCATTCCATCAGCTACAGTGTGTGTGCTATTGAGCTGCCATGTTGCGTATTGGTTTACCAGTTTTACCCCAGGGAGGAAAGAGCTCTTCGCAATAATAGATGAGCATAGAGGTGTTTTCCTGGATAAGTTATTGTTTGCAGGGAATGAAACTGCCATACTTTAATGCTAGATACAATGTAGAATCAACCAATATAACATACATTAGAGAAAAGGCACGGTACTGTATACACCTATGTCGGATTCCAAAAGAGTCCATTATTTTTTAACGAGTTGTGTTTCCTCATCAAAGGCTATTAGGTAACAAAAGTGGAACAAAACGAATGAAACAAATATTGTGAAAGGAAAAGAGAGAAGGGAGAAGCAGGGCAACTCGCAAATTTAATTAGAGTGTGGTTCAGGTTATAAAAAGTTTGGAATTCCTTCTTTTGGTGTTATGCTGGCATGTGTGTATCTAAGTATTTCTTTATACTTGCCGTCTCCTGTTTCAAATATTACGGTTCTCCATATGAGCTTGAACAAAACTCGTCAACGTATGCGGGTACGGATAAACGCTATGTACCTAACCAAATTACAACAACTGGCAAGTGAATAGCGGACATTCTGACGGGGCAAAAATTGTGAGGAATGTAATTGCATACCTACTATTAATTGATAGGGTAGGGCTATATATTTCTGTGTATTCAATGGGAACAAAATATTGCCAGTATCTCCATGAAAATTCTTTTTACATGAGAATGCATCAAGCGCCAGTAGAAGAAACAAAATGGAAATCTATCATTTTATTATTTTATCTATCAAACTCAGAGCGGATGCTCCAGCAGATTTATGTATTATGTAGAGTATTGCTTTCTCCTGTTTGCGCCAACCTGGCCTTTAGATTGAGAGGAAATCCGCGAGCTTTGTGGCATACTAATGTAGAAAATATATACAGTTTGGTCAAAATGTGGCTTTGAGTACACAAACCAAGTCAACCGAATACTTTTTTGCCGTCGTGTGGGCTGTTGGATGTGTAATTTGAAATGGAAAGCATGAATTGGAATTGGAAGGATACATACGGACGAGCAGAAATTCGATTTATGCACATGTGTGCTTATCTCTGTTATGCAATAAAAGATAAAAAGAGAGCATGCAAGTCCAGTCCAGTCAGACAGAAATCTCGTATTACGTTACTTCTTACACAAATTGCTTTTATTGCTATTATAACACTTTCAACCAGTGTAACGTGAATACTCTGTGGCTCTCGACTCTCCGTCTCTGTAGAACTACAAAGTAAATATTTTTGCGTAAGAATTTCTCAGATTATTTGAGCGTTTCAGAAATGAACAAATTGTATAGCAGCATAAAAGTCAACGTCTACGGCATGGTATTTTGTTTTATCCGATCGTAATTCACTCATTCTCTTGCTTTAGTTTCACATTTTTGCTTATGTAAACCGAATACAACCACCAGGTAGACAAGGAAAGGAGCCAAGGCGTAGAATATAAGGAAGTTTGAAGTATTAAGTGTACGTAGAATACATTTTACATACTCATATTACCATTTCCTCCCATAGTAGACATACAGCCTGCAAAAAACTACTAACGATGTTATTGTAGCCGATTTTGATATACGCATACAGATTGTCAAACTTATTGCGACTCGAAACAGGAGCTGGAAATCTTTAGTTTTGTGTAAGTTCCATTCGATTCAAATTCGGCAAAGTTTGTCATATCAGTACACATATATGTGTAATGACGCTAGACAATATTACGTATATAAAAAAAAATGAGAGACAAAAGTTAACTTGAGACAACAAACTCGGTTTCTTCCTTTCTTCTTTCCAATAATTCCTTTGAAGAAAGCTTCTAAGTAAGAAATCTTATTTCTAGCATTTTATCCTTTTAACTCTCGTGTTCTTCTTCGTCTCTGTAGTTTACTTTCTGAAAGACTGATAACAAAAAGTACAACAGGGAGTAGGAAGGAAAAACAAGTCAAGTATTTTCTTCAAGTTTTCTCCGATTGGCAAGATATATTGTTTCTTGATGGGCAAAGCTGCAAGACACACTAGCTTATGGACTGAGTAGATAAGTTCCATACACTTCTGAGCTGCTCACTCAAAGTTGTGTCTGTGTCTGTAACTTATAAGCTTTTACCTACAAGCTCCAACAACATACAATATCACTTATCATATCTAACTGCTTGAGTAGACCTCCTACACGCCATACCTTTTACTAGCTTTCAGTTACTGAAAGTTGAAGTCTCTGCTTGTCATTACACATCCGACTTTTTTACTACTTTTTTACTCGTTATTCTTTGTGAAGCAACTTTTCATAAAGTTAACTACCAAAAAGATAATTCTTCTCCATTTTAATAATATAATGGTGAATTATTTTCCAAAAAAAAATCAGGTGAAAGTAGCAACCTATATTTTTACTGAATCTGAGATTTTTGTAACGCAATGAATTCCCTTGTGGATTTGAGTATACTGTTGCTCTTTGAGGTTTTCAACCCTTGAATTACTCACAAAGCTGAACAAGTTAAAAGAGCAAAACTGGTTCATGTTTCTTTTTTCTCCTATTGCTAAAAAGTCTGAAAGCAAAGTAACAAACATGGTGTACATACATTTTAAATGATAGATGAAAAGGCTATATATATACACGTCTTCCTCACGTACATTTACAATAAGAAACTTGGAGTACATTTTTGAAGTGCTGAGTACTTCCCTATTATCATGATTACGGACTCAGAGAATGTAGACGGACAAGAGCAGGCATGGATGGAGAGTGTTAAGCTTTATGTAAATAAATCAGGAGTGCTAGCAAACAGCTTCATCAAAATCATTTCCTTCATCACCGTCGTCGTCAGTAGTAGTGGTACACTTGTCTGTAGTACATGATGCCTGTGACTGAGAGTAGCGCAGTATGTGATGTTGGAAATGAAACAGGGGTTTTGAGAGCCTATAACATTGTATCATAAAAAGCTACACGAACTGACACAAGCTACACCATGCTCGCAGCAGCAAAATAAATGTGAATTACGACAAGTGAGTGCGTTCTATCCCAAAGGAATAGTAGGAAAGGAAACTAAAACTCGTAGCTAGAAGAAGAAGCGGCGGGGTAGATGATGGAAAATAAAAAAAAGCTTTAATGATAGTCTCTAATGTTATATTATGAATAAATAGGGCGATATATATACACACTGTTAGCTTTGGAACAAAAATGTAACGTTTGTTAGCGTGCATACATACGCAAGATGCAGTAACATAACGTATAAGATTATTACACAGCATCACAAAGCTTTTTTTTCTAACGAAAGACAGAGAAAAGGAAATTCTACTTCCAGGAAAATTACATAGAAAGATCCCTCGCTCCAGACGTGTAGCAGAGATTTCATTTCGTCGTATTGCATTACTTAATTATTATTGACTCGCTGCTTTTTTCAGGGTGGCATTGTGGAATTGTCTTGTCTGAAAGTCTGTATGTATAGCCGTTATCATGCCGTTATCTTGGTTGCAGTGTTGCAGTGCATACATTTTAATTCTAACTGCATTTAAAAGAGGGTTTTTTGTGCGATGCGATAAAAATATATTACAACCGCATATATAATTTATCAGATCAGTTAAACTCTTATCGAATATGACATGCATGGCTTTGCTATATAGCAATATTCAATATTCACAGAATAAATAGGTTGCATGGTTGTTAAAACTCTTCTATTTGCAGCGGGAACCATGTTTAGCTATATTTTTTTAATGAGTTCTTCGGATTTTCCAAACCTCAAAGGCTTTTGCTCGTTTCAGAATAAATAGGTTGGTTGTTAAAACTCTTCTATTTGCAGCGGGAACCATGTTTAGCTATATTTTTTTAATGAGTTCTTCGGATTTTCCAAACCTCAAAGGCTTTTGCTCGTTACTTCTTTCTTAGTAGAAAATACGATGAGCATTAATTCTGTCATCTGTCGAAAATAATAAAGTACAGACTAGAGATGAGCGTTTGTAAGAACTTTGTGGATAAATTTAATATATAGAAAATGTTGAATGTATGTTGGGTTGAATTTTTTTTCATGTGATACAATGTTATGTCTTGACAAAAGCATGAATTGTCTCGACTTGCGTCAAGTAAGATTCCTATTTCAAACATCACGTGCAATGGATATTTGTTATAACTTATAAGGAATATGCATTCTCACCTAACCATGCATCTTTCCTTAAAAAAAAGTATGGCTACTATCCGTGACACTTTCGCTCAATGTATTTATGTCAAATCAGAACACATTTGAAATCTTTAAATGTAACTAGATCAAATTGAGTACATTGATGAAATACGATATGCCACAGGGCTGCAAATGGGATTGGTCTAAAATCACGGAGAAAGTGACAGGTGTATAAACGGGACAAACCCACCCGACAGGTATTCTGCTTTAAATTCAATTCGATGAAACATTTAAGCCCATTGACTTTGAAATCGACCCATCCATTATTCAGATTGGATTACACAATACCCATTGGATTCGAATTCAATATGAGGATATCAATAGCAGTATAATGTGAGATTTGTGGACTATGTCATATATAAGTCACAGCAGACTATACTTTCAGTTCAAACAGACTATATAGGCTACGATATGGTGACTAGATTAAAACTTTTATATATTCTAGTTTTGAATAATGTAGCTATAAAAGTTCCCCTTTCTCGAAGTAGTTTAGGAAATTCATCATACATAAATGAATATTAAGCTCTCGTCACTTTGAGTGGCACATATACACATGCCCTCTCCAACGAGATTAGTTTGCCTGGACACATTCCTGCACATGTCTGACAGTGTCTGAGTTGACTCTTATGAATTCCCTAAGCCATAAGCTTTTTCTACTTTCTACATTCAGCAATGCATTGTTGTAATATTTATAATGGGCCTTCTTTAAACTTAACTATGGATGTATTGTCTATATTTCAATAAAAATAAATCTACGCTTACAAGTTACATACATATATTTGTGCCTAAAAGGGGTGCATATAACAGTAGAATTAGGATTTGTAGCACGTACCCTAGTAGAAGCCACATTGTTAAAGCTTGCTAAATTCATTTTCCTTGTCCAATCAAATGAAACATCCTTTTCGTCTCTCTGCTCTATGCAAGCGTAAATCCATACTACTGGCTTTCACAATACTTCATTCATTGCTGCTGGATATTGATGTGCTCTGCTTGTTATCGTAGTGTGGTGTGTAGCAAGGCACAAACTAGTGTGGTTTTGAGGTTTGAAGCAACCATTGCTCTTCAAGTCTCTATATATAAAGCATTATGGTAAGTGACGGACATGCAACACACCATCGATTGCTAAATTTATTTGGAAACCTATGCTCTTTCTCTTACGTCAGCTCACTGTTGGTGTGTGAATGAGATTTAAAAGGATGTTTCTAAACTCGGAACTAAAATGTGTGTTGCAAAGAGCTATACAAACATAACACAGCGTGTTATTCAGAGGCGACATTATTATACTGTTTTAAATAAGAGCAGTAGGTTCGTGTGATCTTTCTGTATGGTTGTTGTGAGGTGACGAGATATATTACTACTCAAATGTCGAATGAATGATGACAGCAACATTAGCAAAGTGCTCAGTTCTACATGAGACGAGTCAAGGCACAATAGTAATATATATATATTCCTAGAGTGCAGAGCTCAGCAAACAGAGAGATGAGTGAGATGGCAGCCGTGACAGCATCCCTATAACTAGCGTTCGCTGTTTTGTACGAAGAAAAACTTTTTTCTGCTGTTATTCATGTATTTAGATATTTTGTTTGGAGTAGTCCACTATATGAATATTAGCATATCCATCTAAATGCGTAAGCATACACAAAGCTTCCATTTTGTAGTAGGTAAGGAAGGACAAACAGATATTATGTAAGAGATGTGTGGAAGTAAGTACGACTCTTTTATCTCATTTGGTTTGCCTCAAATATGCTTTTTCCCCTTTGCATCGTCTACGCTGTCACATCACATCACGTCAATTTACGCTTATATACATATCAACTATCTCCAGTGCTAGCCTAGCCTATAACTGTAGGAGCACAACGGTATTGTATTCCAAAAAGCGTCTTCAGTAATCCATATCACACCAATTCTCGTATCTACATCCAACATCTTGCAATGGAACGCAGTAAAAGAAGATGGAACGAAAAAAAAATGTTTCTTTGCTTTTGTACTCGTTCATCATTTACTGTAAACAGATATGACAGATTGGTTGGGGCGCAGGAAGAAAAAATACTAAAATATTCACTTCCAAATTCTAACCACATAAATTGTGCCTGCGCTGCGCTGGCACATATCTACGTTACGTATTATGTCATCTACATATATGGTGGTAAAACTCTGACTTATACTTATATAGATAATAGGTCTGCAAGTTTTGCTCTGTACTTTTCATATACATTTGGTTGCTTTGTACTCCTTATTCGACGTTAAAAAAACTTCCTTGATGTTATCTCCAATGTTATACATATATAATTTTCGTTTTTTTAATATTCCATGTGGTCCGATAAGCAGGTTCTATCAAGTAAAGTAGCATGATTTCTTCTTGAATGAAACCACCTCCTCCAACTGCTTGGCCAACAGAATATATTTTGTATAAAACATGAGCAGGTTGGAAAATAACATATTATATGCATGTAAATTTATTCTATTGTGGAGGAATAATATGTGGCTCTTCGTGGAGGTAATACGAATTTATTCATGTACCGTGTACGATACCTATCTCATATTACCCTATGCATCCTACGCTTTTACCGGAATATCGCATCGGGCGAGAATGAAATGATATGGGTTGAGTTTTGAGTTGCGCTACATTACATACTACGGTACAGGTTACTGAAAAGATATAGAATTCTATAATGTTTAGTCAGTATATAAACATTTTAAAATTTAAACTCCTTACAGATGTTTTGAACATATATTGAGTGTAATCCTTATATACTATGTAACAACGTATATACTGAGTAACTGTTTTCGAGCTATGCTGTTTATGCCTAAGTAGCATATGTTTATTATTTGTCTTCTGCTTCAAAAAGTCGGAAGTAGAAAACAAATAAAGAGCTGACAGGATCTCTTATCCTGTTCTGAATCTTCCAATTCCTGTTTTATGTGCTTGAAGGGAATCTGTATAATGTATGCGTACGTTTGTGCAAAAAAAAACTTTCTTTGACATGCGATCTCAGATTCCGTCTACCATTTCATTTTCTAATGATGGTCTAAAAAAATGACTATGAGAAAGGGAACGGGAATGGAAGTCTTTGAAGAATTGGAATTGTAAATTCCATTCATTTGTGCGAATAATAGAGAGGATGATAAGTCTATTGGTTGGCTTGGTCCAATAAATATTTTCTATCTTTAAAATGACGTAAATTATTGCTGAGATGAGAAACAGCTTAACTTTATAAAATATCATTAATTTTGGTTTTTAGAAATGATTAATTTCAATCAATAGAATATTCTACTACGATTTAAACTTTTATTTTATTTATCTTCGTACATTATAGTCTTGACGTACTTTTATGTCCTTTTCCGTGGCGAACCCCAAATTCATTTTAGTTCAAATTATATTATCGCAGTCTCACTTTTTATTAAAAAATTAGGTGACTATTATATACTGATTTAAATTACAATCTTTCAAGCCATGCAATTTTCTAAGACATAATACTAGATAGTTGAAAAATGAGTTCATTATCTAAGAGATCTGCCCTATTCATAAAAATGAATGGGTCTGAAACGCATTATTCCCCAGTTCCAAACTGTTCCACGAAGGACATTCAGTTTAAACAGATTGATGAATTCTATCCAGTGATGAATCAAAGCATATCCTTGTGGGGATTCAATATTGGGATTTACGAGAAATACTTTGGTGTACATTCTACCAGAATAAACATGGCAATCACAATCACACATTATGTACATATAATCCGATCCGATCTTTCGTATCATCCAACGTCATTAGTTTCTCAAGTAAATGTATTTACTGCATGGATGTTACATGTCTCAAAGTCTCAACTCCAAGTCCAAAATATAATGGATCCTGGGATCCTCATTTTGAGCTTAGCTGTTCTACTTATTCGAGAATGGGAGTTGGTAAAGGAAATTCATTCTTCCTAACGTACTATAATTCCTTTCTCAGCAAGTGGAATAAGCATCATGCTAGATTCTGGATTTCTATGCCTAATTTGTCAAAGTTAAGTATACTGTACATGTATGCGTATGTGTATTCATCTTTTGGATGTAAGGATTCAGTTATGGTTGTCAATAATTTTAGACTGTTGTAGAATAACTTGTAGTACATAACAAAATTCAAGTGGATGTTCTTCTCTTATTTCATTTTTCCTGTACAAGAGACAAGAGTAGAGAACAGATTTATGTATGTGGAATATATAGGAGTAGACCAACAACTGACAACCAACTGCCTCATCCACTAATATCAGTATGAGGAACGTTCAATAACAGAAGAGGTAAATAGTAAATATAATACTGCTACTTCAACCATAAATATCAATCAGATTGATATGGAAGTCTTACAGGGATGAAATAA
>JAANSM010002764.1:0-14255 GCA_036850725.1 Orchesella villosa | reverse complement strand
TTGGACTGTTCGACTCTCGGGTATCAGTGAGTTGATCGGTACGCAAAGATGGACTAATTCGGGAATACCGACCGGTCGTCTGTAAAGATGGACTAATTCGGTAGTACCGACCGGTCGTCTGGAGTTTGCTAATTCAGTCTCACTGGTCTCGGGACCCATAAATACATACATACATATGCGTGCGTATGAAAAAAAAGTAGCAGCTTACTGCTTTTGTGATCCCATCAGTTTAAAGACGAAGTATGTATCATGCTTCTACTTTCTGCTGCTTTTTTCAGCGTCAAACTTGTACTTGTATGGAATCACGCATTTTTTTGATGGAATCACGCAGTAGCAGTGCTAACAAAAACATCAAGCTTCTTTCGGTTAGCTGCTTTCGGCAAGACGCCAATGTGTGGAAAGGGGCCTTTAGGCTTTAAAACTTGAAACATACCGGTAGTGTTTTCTTACAATTAAATTTTGATCGGTGTTGTGCAAGTTGTGTACTAAATTCATAATAAATTAAAAATAATAATAGTATTATTGAAGTACCTCTTTGGCATTTAGTTAGTATTTATTAGCATGCAATAAGACGGGCCGCCGTCGAAGCCCTTTTGTCCCTCTTGTGTATTCATAAATTAATCCATTAATCAAAGTTGTAGCGATGTTGCATGTAGTTCATATTCTTTTACAACTCAAGTTGCTCGGCTGCAAAGAATACAACGTTTGTTGGGCTGGGATTGGAACTTTTGGGATGGCTCTGAAGTGGAAGAATCAAGGCAAGGTTCAGAAAGCATACAAGTGCATGAGTTACTACTTGTTCCATATTTACCATTGATTGCATACATGCGTATGCAGTATGTATGGCGTAGGGAGACCTGTAGTAGTACGTACGCACGGTGATTGCCGGAACTTTTCTGCAGCGGAAGAGAAAGTGAAGTACTTATTCCCTGGAAAATCGATATGCGTTTAGTCCAGAGTACAGATGTATAGCTATAATTTACATGCTTGAGAGTGTATGTAGGAGTGGGGCTGTAAACTGGAGAGAACAAGTGGTGCAAGTGCAATGCAACCTCCATAAGTTTTACATAGCCTTTCGTGTTGGTAGTTCTTAGGTATTTAAGGATAAATTACGAACATTCCGTACGTGGTTTTTATGACGAAAATGGAGAAATGGGTGTTTAGCTGAGTTTTCTTATTATATAGCAATACAGACTTATAAACATGAAACGAGCTGAATCCTTCTTGCTTACCCACCCTGCAGAATTGTAGTTGTTCCCCAAACTGTGCCATATAATTTTATAATGGTGTCGGGTAGATCATCCTCTGGCTCATCTGAATCGTCATCAGTTTCGTTTGGACGTCCTGCATTAAACAATGGTGACGCATCCGCACCACCACAAGTTCAACAGGTCGACATGACCCAACTGGTAGCAACCACAAATGGACAACCAGAAAATAATCACGTACTCCTAACACTCCAAGAGAAACGTGTTATTGCTGAGTTTTGTCATTTATTAGAAAAGTCCAAACAGCTTTTTAACCAGCTAAGGTACATAATCGTATATTATTTCTATATACTATGTTATATATTTTGTGGTTTAAATTGTAATTATTATTCATCAATTTTGTAGGGAACTTCCCCCTCATGGTTCATCTACAACCGCAGCTCTACCAACAGGCCTGCACGTTCATTCAAATGGCAACAATAGCTGTGCAACTACTACTTCAACCTCAGTTAGTTCTTTCTCATGCCAGCAAGCCTATTTTTCGAGGGCATTTGATACGTACACACGATTATGGAAGTATCAGCAGACTCATCGAAATATTTTGGATAAGAAGTATGGGCTTAAAAGGTGGCAAATTGGGGACATAGCCTCCAAAATAGGGCAATTGTATTATCACTATTATTTGAGAACATCAGAGTTATCGTACCTGGTCGAAGCTGCAAATTTTTATGGCGCCATCAGAGGAAGGGGTTACTATGCAAGGACATCTTTGAGCCGAAGGGATTCTGGCACGGCTGCGAGTGCCCGTAGTTGTCGAAGTGGAAATACTGAAAGCTCTGCGTCAGGAGATTCTATGCTCATTGTAAAGAAACTACGCTATTATGCCAGATTCATAATTGTTTCCTTGCTTCTTCGTCGGAATAATGTGAAAGATTTGCTCAGGGTATGGAAATTCAACCTCCATTGATTCATTACCTTAATTATCATGATCACTGGTTCTTAAAAGCAAGTTAATGTAAAGATTTGTTCAACTTTAGGAGCTATCTGGTCATGTGGAAAACTATGTTGCAACTGTTGATGAGGAGCCGGAAGAGCAGTTGGAATGGAACTTAGTTCTCAGTGAAATAAGATCGTTTATTGATGCAGATTCTCCAGTAGATGTGTACGAAGGATTGGCCAGTAATGGGGAGAAAAGTGTACTTGAACAGTTAGAACAAGGTGCACCTGGACATCCCATCATACTTAACCACAGGTAAACAATTGTTTTATACGGTAGCTATTCTACTCGAACCTTATTTTTCATAATTTTATATTAAATTATAGACTTCCTCGCGAAACTATAAAATGTTCCCGAGACAAAGCAGACGTAACAACAATCAAACAAAATTACAAGTTACAAGAGGTGCTCATAGTTGGAAATAAACCAGATCAACTAAAATTCTCAGAGCTAACGATAGATATGTTTCGCATGATGCAAACATTCGAAAGGATGATTGATGATCGATCTACTCCGGACAGTGGGGATGATAAGGATGCCCAAGAACTTAAGAATCCTCATAAATATTTGCTGTATCGCGGAACAATTGAGCAGATTCTTGCAAATCTCAATGCAGCCTGGAGTGAACTCACGTGGAACGGCGTTCTTCTGGTTTACATTTCCAGTGAACCATGTTCCAATAGTGGTATTGCCACCGTCAACAATTCAAGATGCAACAGGACCAAACTCTTTGACGCAAAACAACATGGGGAGGATAATAAAGAAATCCACTGGTATGCTGAGTTAATTCCAAAGCATCAAACTATGTTTTAAATCTAAGTAAGAAGGAAAATTAATCAGATAATATCTATTCATTTCAGCTTATACCCATGTGACTTACTACCACTGACAAGAAAACCTTTAGTTGCAATCGTCGACTCTGATAATAGCCATGTTTTTCTCGAGTTAGGCCAGCAGAAGGAGAGTTATGGGCAACCTTTAGTTATCCTTGCCAGTCCAGAAGGTTCCACAAGTTCTTCAGGAGACCTAATCTGCCCTGCACCACAAAGTTCAAGTAACCGGGGATCAATATTCACTCTGTTCCTACACAATCCGTTGGCTGCGTTATGCAATATTTGTGGGGTCAAAGCTGTGTCCATTCAAACTTGGAATCAGCTTGAAACACTCCTGAGCTCATTTTTTAACGAAGCTCTGGATCATATTCGGGAGGAGTCTCAGCACAATTCGGATTGGGATGTGTACGTTAAGCTGTTTGGAGATGATTTCCTCAGATTGGTTATATTGAGATATCTCTTTTGCCACACAGTATATTCCATGCACAAGGATTCACAGGTATTTAAAATATTCGTATCGTTATTTATAATATGAGAAATAAAAAGTCTTTAATTGTAAATTGTGACTTGCATTGCTTGATATTTATTTGTTTGCAGACCCTAACATTACGTCCAAAATCCTTTCCAGAAGTAAGCCTCTTAAATCAAGACAAAATAGAAACAAATAGGTTTGAAGAACTGATTTTTCAAATGACAGACTCTATTCAGTCCAAGAACATGTTCAAACGAATATAGGCAAATGATACATTCCATGGTAAAGCTCTGCATAATGCAAAAAATATATAAAATATTAGTTAAAGTTACAGTATCCTAAATCTGTATTTGATGTAACGAAACTATACTCTTTCAGACTTTGAAATTATTAACAGAAAGACAGCAACTATTATTATTACATACGTATTTAGAATTCGGTTCCAAATAACCAGCCATTGCAATCTGCACACAAGTGCATTCACCATCACACACAAGTGACATGTACATATATATTCTCAAAACCTCTAAAATTATATTATGACATTTCATTGTATACTCATTAGAAAAATTCACTGTGACCACATTCCAAAATACTTATATGTATGTAGATACATAACATGATATTACCTAACAAACCATTATGCCACAAACTCTTGATTTACAATGTTCATGCAAAATGGTGATAATTAACTCATATCTAACTGTAAAGAATGTTCTACGCCAAACCTGGCATGGAGGTTGTTAACTGTTGAAGCACTATAGTAGTAGTGCATTGCTTACATGTAAATTGTAAAGCTACATAATATGAGCTATTCGCGTGATCAATGGTTGGGGAATTAATAATAATAATATTAATTATACGGTTGTGACTCGCAAAGAGTGGAGGTTGAATGTAGTTGTTATACTAAACAAAGACTTCCTTCCAGAAGACGATCAGTTATATTGTCACTAACTAATTCAAAAGCCGTAGTAAATAATGTAGAGGAGGAATGACTTCATAGTGCTCTCTGTCCAGAAGCTACTTCCCACCACATTTTCAAATTACCCATGACCTATATAATTAACCAAAGACATAACATTTAATTCTGACCTTGAACACATAATAAACGGAAAAATTTAAAGAAATTATTGTCTTGTTGTCATTTGTGTCTTCTTCTTACCATATACACAGGGTTCTTAATTGTTGGTCTTGGAACATGCTTGTCAAAGTAGAAGTGCGATCCTATTGCCAATGCATAGGCTTGAACGATGGCCACCGCGTAAAGGATAGGTGTCAATGTGAACGTACCAATAACTATCAAGATTAATGACGTGGTGATTCCGAGAATATGCATCCTTCTTCCGGTAGCGTGAGAATGTTCCCCCAGATAGTACGGATAAAAGTCAGCAAAGGTTTCATAGCCTTCGTCACAGTAAGGGATCGGCACATACTCGGGATTATCAACCATTGAAAAGTGTACTGTCTTGGCTTTTCGCTTCTCAGGAGGTGATGATGCCAATTGCTGCACTTTATTTTCTTCTATTTCTACTTCTTCATGAATAACTATTTCTTGAAGATTACTATCATCAGTAGGTTGGACATAATTCGCATTCTCATCTAAAATTGCTGGTTGGGATTCCTCAACTTTATTCGCCAAGCTAATTACCTTCTCAGCCCAGTCGCGTACAGAGTCCGATCCGCAAACTGAGCCACAAGGCGTTTCAATGCTTGACAAACGCTTAGCATGGTTGGTTAAGAAAGTTTGCAAAGCCAGTGATTTCGCTTCAGGTTCAACCTCAAAATTAAAGACTGCATGAAGAAATAACACTTCCGTATAAGCCGGAAATTCCACAAACTCTTGCACGGATTCTATGCTTTTAAAAGTGATTTTGCATCTTTTTCCCAAAACGAGAGTTGCAGTTGCTTCCTTGTTCCAAGCTTTTGACAAAACACGACATTGAACCAAAGTAGAAAAATCCAAACTTTCCATAACTTTCCTTATGATCTTTAAATGACAAACATATATCTCATTAAACTACATTATAATTTAAACAAAATGATTATGATAATTTGTAAAATATACTAAACAAATTTGGCATACCAGTGGCTGTTTCAGCACATTTTGCATGTTTTCATTATCCAGCTCTCCCTCTTCTCGTATCTTTAGATTTTCTTGACACATTTTTGCAGCACGTAATAATCACTTTTATTTTCTATATTCACAATCAAATTATGGAAGACGATGATTAGGCTCATGCCACCATGAAATGACAACGTATGGCAATGGCACTATATAGCTATAATTGACGTTCCAGAGACAATGCCAGGGGTTGATGCTGATGCTGCTGCTGCATGCACAAGCTTCGTCAGATTGAAAATGCAATTCACCTGCAATAACAACAGGTTGAGTACGGAAAACACAAGTTGACCCTAAATTGCTTACTCTTTATGGGTTACTAACAATGAAATGAATGAATTGCTGGTTCCCTAAAGGCATCATACATATTAAACAATAATCTGCTCGCTCACTCATTCTAATGTATGTAACTAACAATCTCTTCAATTCATCGTCGTTGTACCAGAAGAGCAACTTACTTTCTAAAGAAACTTGTTGTATTACTTGCAAAAACTAAGTTGCACACATGTAATATGTGCATGTATATCCCTTAGAATCATGATGTGCTGTCCTTTATAATAATGTTCATCATCGGAGACAGGTGAGTTGAAAAACTACTTGAGTTATTGAGCTGCATCAAAATTGCAAAGCGACACACATACGCGTGATATGTGTGCTCTCGGTTGTTGGGCTTCTCGCAGATTTTCTTGTACAAATTTTTGCCGAGCTCAAAAGTACCAATCAACAATCGACTCTATTTATTACGTTTTAAATGCTGAGGTGCACAACAAGGCAGCACTAATAACAAAATGACGGTGGTCGGTGACGGGCGATGCACAATAATAAAATAATACTAAATGCGTGCGTTCCTACATGCTAGTATACATTCGTTTTCAAATACGACCACAAAACATAATGTATGCATAGGTGAAGAAAGAAGGTAAAGTGAATGGCAGGAGTACCTAAATGTATTTTACTATGATTTTATATGCATCTTTATTCACTTTGAAATCAGTAATAATTACTTTCATACTTCCTTCTTTTCTACTCTAGCTACTACGAAAACTCCATTAAATCAAGTGATAGATTCATTCATGATGGTGATGGTGCACAAGAGATAGGGGCACGGGACGGGAAAAGAAAGACATAATCAAAGGTGCGTATATCCCTAACCACATGCTACTTAACAATAGTAAGCCAATGAGACTGCAATTTCTTGATGTTGAGATTTAGATTTGATTTCATCTTTTGATTCATTGCAGTGCTGAGCAAAAGTCGAGGACAAACATTTAAAATTCCATTGCATCTGAATTAGCGATGCATGCATATCTAATCAAGTCCCCTTCAGATTTGTGTGTGCAGAAACTGTAGAACGCTCGCTACATTTGTATTTGTACAATGAAAAAGTAAACCAAGCGAACAGTAAAAGGAACGAGTTGAAGCAGCAGGTTTTTCTTTATCGTCATCTTCTTCATAGCATTATTTGCTCTTATAGCTTTGGTTTGGTGATAGCAGCGTTGTGATAGTTAACAATGGTCTCTAGCCCTGGTTCATGATATTATGATTCATGTACCTAAACGATATATCGTTCGTATATGCACATGCATGATGCATGCATGTTGATATGAGTATAAACTGCTTCTCGTTTTTGGTCTTTCTTCTTCTTTTGGTCATTTTTTTCGCGTTCTGATACTCATCCTGGTGATGAGCCCTCTTGACCTAAAATCTTTCCACCATTCATGCAAAACAGCTGCTAACTAACTTATTTTTTTTATGACAACCCCATATTTAATGCGCTGAAGGACTATAATGTTGAAGAGAGTGTACATTTTTCTGCAAGTGTTCACAAACGATCCTCGACGCTTGCGATTGCAAATTGCAATACAACCAAAATATATTATGAAGCCATCCTGCTGGCTCTAGAATGTCGGAAATGCATGAATATTCTATGTAATATCTTTTGTTTAACAGTCGTTGTCACATTACGTTATGTAACGATGTCATAAACATCATTTTGAACCCAATTGCATTGTGCATTCTTTACAGTTTCGTAAAACAGAATTTGAGGACGCGAGGAAGTGAAGAGTATCCAATAGTAATTTGGACTGTTTAAAGCTGATGGCATCCCTAATTACAATAATATTCTTCGATCTATGATTGATCAATCACATTACAAATTCATTATATTATTTATTTCCCCACCAAATCAACCATCAAATTCGAGTACCTAGCTCAAACTTAGCTCATTAGCTTTATTACGGTGTAGTAGGTTCGATTTACACTGGCATTTCTCCCCATGTCGAAGATAGAATGACTTTTCATTTTTAATTGCAATATTTCTCTTATATCTGCATATAATCTATGAAGCATTTCATTTTACAACTTAAAAACTATCTATGCTAATTATATGATATGATAGAATAATTCCTTCACTTTCCCCTTACATTCTGCACGAATGATTGTGCATTAATGATCGGACAGTATACATTTCACGCTATACAAAATCTCATTTCAAAGTACTGTAACGATTCATGCATAGTATTGGGTCACACATAGCATACTATATGTACTGTGCCTAAGCTTTAGTTGGTTCTGGTAGTCTATCACTATATTCAATCAATAGGATCGACGATCAACCAACATGGTTATTGTCAACCCGAAGCTCTCGCTGACTATTGATCTACCATATAAGAAACGCCAAAGGTCAGGGAGATCACGAAAAAAATTAACAAAAATTCCATCATGGTAAATATTGACAGATGCCATCAAATGATTATGAAGTATATTTCTCAATCATCAATTTATGCTAACTTGAATAGGCCCTTCAATCCAAACACGCCGCTTCAGCAAGCCACCATCCGATACAATGAAGCCATTCGAAAGCAATACAATGACATTCAATTCGATAAGCGTTGTGAGAATGGTCACATTTCCCAAATAGAGTTGACAACAGTGAACACGCTTGATGTTTCCAAACACGTTAATTCTCAACTGTTTTCTGAAATGAGTAATCTCAAACCCTGCCCTTTGACAAAGCAAAAGAAATCGAAAAAAGTCGAAACTCATACCAACAATACCCCAGCAATAGAAAATATTCATCCACTGATCAACTTTGTGCCACCAAATGTAGGAGAAGTCGCACCCGCACCACCTTATGATTGCAATGATATGCAAATGTTTCCTCAATTGTCTGTGCCTTCGTCTACTGAACCAGAAGGTGATAAATATGCGACACCTCATCATTCCAGAAGCTTCAAACATACTTCTAGGATAGTTCCGTCGGCAATAATACCTGTTGATCAATTTCAATCGCTGGAATCTCAAGCTATAAGGGAGTACGAGCCAACAGTCGACTCTGCTCATGATATGATTTTTGGAAATGTTATGGGAGTACATTATGGGAATTTTATTCATGGTCACTTGTGGTCTCCTCACGAATTCAATAATAGTAACACTACCACCTATCATCATCAAGCAAATGTCAACCAACACCAGCACATTGTACCCAATCATTTCTGTGGTGCTAGTAAATCAGTAGGATATAATTTAACATCGGGCACGGGCACATCTGGAAATGATGGTTTGGTGAATGTTGGGCATGGCCACTGTTCGGTATCAGCGGGGCCTTCAACCTTAATGGGAAGCAATGGAAAAAATACAAAACGATCTACATCTGTTCCACGTCCGCGAACAGCTACCCGAAAGGAGACGCTTAAACAAGCTGCAATTCGGTGTGGGATCATTACTGGAACATCTCCAGCGGTCCAAAAACGATCGCATTACTTAGGTAAATTGTTTGTCATGTTCTTTCAACATATTCTACATGGGGCATTGTGATAAACTTATCCCCCCTTTTACCCCGTTTTCGGGTAATATTGTGGCCTTTTTAGTTCCACTGCAGCGGAATCCAGTACAAACTGATCCTCTAGTTCCTGTTGTGGAAATTCTTCATCCCAGAACTCTGATTCCCACTTGCTCCTCAGAGGCTCTGCTTGAGGTATGCTACGATATAAATGCAATATTCATACAAAAGTCATTTGTGAAGTATTCACTTCATTGGGATTCACTTCTAAAATACTTATTAAAGGAAATGCGAAACAAGATTGCTGATGCTGAGTTAAAGAAAGACGGAGCTCACACTAAAAAATCAAATTCAAAGATCTCTAAAAATGATGATTGCCACACCACCGTTGATGGAATGGAAGTCAGTGAGCAGTCCAGTGAGGCAAATAGAAGAAATCCATCTCAAGTTAGATCCGTTTCGGATTTCAGAATCATACAAAACCCCCCTTATCCTTAAACTGGTTGACAGGAACCTGCACCCAAGGAGTGACATAAAGTTTGTGATTAATTCAAAGCTTTCAACACTCATTATATTTATTTACTTTACCAAAAGGAGTAAATGTGTAATAAAAATTATGCAGTGGGGAAATGCGCAGTAAACTAGCACTAGGAACTAGTAAAAATATGATATCAAAATTTCTTTCGCTCTCTTTCATTTCATTCTGACTGTAAATGTCGTCATAATAACTTGAAAGTCCAAAAAAGTCAGGTCACGTTCAATTTATCTATAAAGTTGTCACAAGAAAATTTTTTATTGAGGCTAAAAAAATCACTATTTAATTCAGACGGATTGGTTATTGGTCCATTAAATTATATGTATTGATTTTTAAAATTCTTGTTATCTACCATCTACAGTAAGTAAATTACATGGATTAAATGTGAAACAAATTCCACGTACATCAACTTTGTGGCACATACGAAATATACCAACAAAGCCAAAATGATTAATGAAATGCTTCTAGGGTTCGTCACAGGTTTGTAGTCAATATCAAGTTGGTATCAAATCGAATCCTTATAGTTATTTGTGTTACTTACAACTTACGACTTCATTGGGCTTGTATAATGTATACTTTTATTTTTAGGAATTCTAAACAAATATATCGGCGAATATTTTGAAAATATCGATGTATCACAACTGACTGGCTCACTATTCGGAGGTGATTATGAATTGTAAATATTTGCTTCGTTAAAGATAATCGATTATTGAAAATTCTTGGAAATAATATGGTTTGATGTAGGTGGAGTCTCATTGAATAATGTAAATCTTCGTTCCACTATACTCGACTCTATTGGACTTCCTTTCCATGTCGTACTAGGAAAGTGTGGTACCTTGGAAGTTAAATATTCGTTGACAAAGCTGTACAGTGAGCCAGTTCAGATTGTTCTTAAGGATGTGCATGTTCTTATTACCCCAACACGGAGTATCACACGCGATGAAAATGTGCAACAAAGTACTAAGCAAAATCTGAAAATGAGACAGCTTGAAATATATGAGAGCGTCAAGCATCATATCAATCAAAATCCAGAAAACTCAAAAAATAGTCAGGGTATGTATGATGGTATTGAGCGTGTGTTTTAACTTAACCCTAATCATTAAGTACATTCAAATATGCGCACGATTCACATATATCTACGTAGTATCAACGTTGTTTTTTATTAGCCTGTTGTTTCATTTTATAGAAATAACTTACTTTGACATGTGGGTAATGCAAGTTCTACGAAATATTCAGTTTAACATGGAATCTGTCCACATTCGATTCGAAGACGATATAACAAGCAAAAGTGAGCCGTTTGCTGCAGGACTGACCCTGGAAAGTCTCGAAGTTCTCACAACGGATGCAAGTTGGAAGAATCAATACATAAAAGATTACATGCCTGAAACAATTTACAAGCTAGGAAAAGTCAAAGGATTAGCCGTATACTGGAATCCAGCACCAACTACCATGTTCAAGGGAATTGATGATCAAAAGTTGCTCTTTAGCCGATTAAATGTGATACCGAAAACAAAAGACGCTGCTTATAAATTTCGTAAGATTTAAGAAGCTTTAGATAAGACTAAAGTCTTTATGGCATGGAAAGTTGGAAATAATTAAGCTTCAAATTGCATTATACTTCTCAGTTTTCGGTCCATTGACCACGGAAATCAAGACTCAAGTTACCCCATTTCCTGATGCTACTCTTCACCCTTTCACAAAGCCACGCCTACGCTTTGAAACTAGCTTAAATAATTTGGTTCTGAATTTATCCGACTTACAGTTGAGAGATATTTTATTGTTTCTTGATACAATTGATATGCTTATCATTGGCCACAAATACAGAAACCATCGTTTAGATGCGCCATACAAAGGGCACTACAAACAATGGTATAAAACTAACATTTTGATATGAAGTACATCAAGAGGTCTGTGGAACTAATAATTGTTTGCATATATGATTTTCAGGTGGAAATTTGCATTTAACTGTGTAATGGATGGTATTAACAGACGTCGCAACAACTTCAGATGGCAAAATATTGCAAGTCACAGGGAGAAATGTAAACAATATTTTCAGGTAGCAATCAATATGTTTAGCCCCATTTGTTTGGAATGCATATAGCTTATGTCGTGCAAGAAATATTTTGATTACCATTAGAACAGGCGTATTACAAGTCGAGGCAACAAAAGAAAGTACCACTTGATGTTACTGATATAATTTCTAAATTGGAAGAAGAACTGGATTTATTTAATATAATTCTCGTTCGCAAGCACGTTGATTGTATGATTGCAAAGCGAGAGAAACCAGAAAATAGAACCTCAGCAGAAACGGCTACCACTGGTTCATGGCTCTTATCATTTTTTTCATCCTCCAAAACAGCTACAGTTCCAACTCCAACACCAACACCAGTTCCAGCACCAGAAAGAAAACCTTCTAAGGAATCCATTGTTTCGAATCCTCCTCCACTAGAGGAATTGGAACTAACAAGGCAGGACAAAGAGGATATAAGGGTATTTTTTCTGAATAATTCTTCTTTTTTAAATCGCAACAAATATGATGCACAAATGAATTTGACAGATAGCAGTAGGCTTTGTCAAGAACATTGCTGTTCTCAATTTCCCTGAAGATTACATTGACGTTGAGGCAGAATCTCTGCTTAATGAAGTACGTATTCGTCTCTATAAAACCACCCAAAGGAAACGGCAAACAGTACTTGATACTTTGTTAGAAAAAGTTAATATTTCTATTCGCCTGAGACCTGTTGGAGGCGGGTTTAGACTCGATCTTAAAATGGGGAGTATTGAAGTGTATGGTGGGGATATTCCAAGTACTCCCAGTACTGCAGCGTTCGATACTCCGCAAATCATCACAATAGCTAATCCTGGAACTTCTGAGTATTTTGTGAGATTTTTGTATGAAAAGGCACCGCTGGATTCAGAAGTTGATCACCGAATACATTTGGAAGGCTTAGCTTTACAATTCACTTATGATGACCCAAGCATAACAAAACTGATTGAGTTTTTCGAAGCCTCGTCTAAGAAACGAGAGAAAAAACTAGGAAACATTCCGGCGACAAGTGTGCTCAATAGAATTTTGCAGTTTAAGTCTGCTTCCACAACGAGACTATTGAAACTGATGGAAAACAAAGGGAAAGTCGAGGCGTGTGTTTGCTTAGTAGCTCCATACATAGTAATCCCTCAGGATGCTAACTCAAAAGGGTAATAATTGACTTTATACTCATCCAACCTCTCTCCTAATCGGTTTATCCTTTTCACTCTGAGCATAATATTTATTTCATTTTCAGAAAATCAAACTTCTTTGTAGTACATCTTGGAGAAGTGAACTTATTTGGTACAATCATAGGAGGTACCATATGCACGAATGGCATTTGTACAGACGTAATTAGATAGAGATTCAGAAACTTTTTTTGCTGTAAGGTGATATAACAAAGACACACGGACAAATAACTGAAACAGGAGTCTAGATGGTACTAAATAAGTTAATATCGTAATCTTCATCATACAAAGTACTCTGTGTGTACGTAGCAAATTTACTTCATACCGAATTCAAAGTTGATTCAGAATTAAAATTTGGCATCGACACGATTCTCTGCTCCAGAAAGGTTTATATAGTCAATAGTGGGTTGAAAAACTCGTTTTCGTAACATGACAAATGCCGGCATTTGTGAGGCTGGTATACTATAAAATCTGCATTACCTATAAATATTACTTGTGTTGCGTTGCATCAGATACGTAGATGAGTTTTCGGATATTTTGTATGAGTATGGGATGTGGTAGTCCAGAAGACTTCAGTCCGAGATTGACAGTCAAATGTTGCACTTACTCTAGAATAAATTGAGCTGTGCTGACCAAGTTTGAAGAAATTATTTAGCATATAGCATCATGGATACTTCTTTGTTTCTGTTTTTCTGTTCCATTCTTTCTATTAACACGTCCGCTGGATTGTATACGCCATTCGTTCTGATTGGTAAGCAAAAACAATACTCATGCATTTCAACTACATAATATAATATAAATTTTAACATAACATGAAATTGATTCCAAACCTAAACGTTCGGCGCTCATCAAGATAGGGTAAATTGAGTGAAACACTGCAGTAGTATAAAGTTCCGTCAATATTAGAAGAAACGCCTGCCTGAACGTTGGTCTATAACTATTAGAACGAACGAAGCGAATTTCTGAGACGCGTTTTACAAAATTCATAGACAGATTGGCATGATATCATGTTACATATGCGGCAATTCACTCAGTCCCTCGTTTCATCTGTTATCCCCATTAACTCCGCTTGGCCCGTTTAGTTAACAGGAATA
>JAANSM010002763.1:0-14257 GCA_036850725.1 Orchesella villosa | reverse complement strand
TAGGGACCAAATTTGGTCCCACAGGAACTTAATTTTGTCCCTGGGGGACCAAATTTAGTCCTTTTTCGGGGACCAAATTTTGTCCCTGGGTGACCAAATTTGGACTCTGCTCCCTGACTGCCAATTACATGTTGTAATAGTCAATAGTAGATTTAATAATAACAGTAAGAGTAAAGATGGTGAACTGTTGAAGTATGATGTATTATATTATTGATTATGTTGGTGACTTGGTGACTTTCAATTTTCAGGATGAAACGTCACTAGTCGCAAGTTACATCGATGACTGAAGATTGAAGATAACCGATCGTAAATGGATTCAGACAGTAGGGATTGAAGTGACCTTGTTTAGCTGGTTTTACTTTTGCTTCTACGTTTTAAAATAGTTTCGAAATCAGCAATGGGTAAAGTAGTCCGAGTACCGTTGAATGGAAACGAATGTGAGACTAATGGGAAAAGTATTCCAGGAAATTATGGTAAAGTTCTGTTTTCTTCATGTCTCGTTGTCCCAGTTTAAAAAATATGTATCTCTTACAAAAATTCTTTTCATATGGATAAAGTATTGGTTTAAACTATTATGTTTTTTTATAGAATCTGCGAGCAGAAGAAGGGATGATTACAATAACGATCGTGAAGAATCGGATTCTTCTTCTAGTTCATCCTCCTCTGATGAAGATAGTTTTCCCATTCGTTTACAAAACACTAACTCAAAACTAGTATATGGAGCAATACCTCATCTTTTTTTATCAAAGAGGGTACCAGATAGGGCTCAAGATGACCTGATAAATATAGAAGAATGGATACTTAGTCAAGTTAGCAACATCATTGAGGAAGATTCAATTTCTCAAAAACTTTTGAATCTATCAAAAATGTTAGGTGTTTGGAAATCTCTACAACCCAAATCCATGTCAGACCAGGACAGGTTTATTCAGCGTTTCCGGTACGAAGTTGAGCATATGGAAATTGGTGACAGCATTCCAGTCTACGTTAGACAACAAAACTCAACTATTTTAATTTCGAAGCTGCCGGAAAATTGGATTCAAGTTGAGACATTTAGACCCTCGCTAGTATCGCAAACTATCATGTCAACAATCGGTGCTATTGAAGTCAACTTTCCAGAAACTTCAAATGTTATTCATAACAAGGATCTGTTGTCGTCCGAAGTCTTCGCAAAACAGCTTCATGAGCTTTCAGTGGACAAGTTTGAGATATCCATGCAAACTACCAATAAAGCACAACAGAATTTTCTCGAGCATAGAGAAGTTTGTGAGCCCTTTCTTGTGACAGATTGGATTCTTGGTCTTCTAGTTCCAGCATCTCACCACACCACTGAAAAGCTCAAAGTGGTGAAGAAACTGAGGGATGAAGTGAATTGCAAGCAGTCTGCTTACGCAATTCCATTTCGGCGCTCAGGAATGTGGACATCAATGAAAGTGGTCATTCAATTGAAGCTCCTTCAACTTTTAGGAAATGAAAATAATGCTAAACTAATTTACAAACTAATTTTGCTTCGAGTACTGGCAGAAGTTTGTGGGCAATATTCTGAAAATTCTACAGGAATCGATGTCGACTTGGCAAGTCAAATGCTAGCAAAGTTGGGTAGAAGACTGAAGAAAGTACAGAAAATGACCTATGATAAAAACTCAGAGCACTCAAATGAAATTGGAGCTATGTGGCCCAGATGTCAAAAGTTTGTATGCGAAGTTGTTACGAAATTACGTTCACAAATGAATCGTGTTTCATCTCCAGTGTCCTTCGATGACCTTCTTGAACCAATCAGACGAAACAGGACAGAATTTCAGAGCGATTTGCTCCATGCGATTCCCTGGCTTGATGATTATATAGAACAAGAACTAATCTCAAGAAGAAAGTCAACAGAAGATCAAGCTCCTCTAAATTTTACTTGCGACAATTTAGGAGCTTCTCTTCAAATTCGACGATATTTCAACTTAAGTTCTATTTTAACCAACGCAAAGTGCCTGAGTAGTTGTTCAAAAAGTGAAAATTCCAACAAAAGAATTTGGTTACATGATACCGAAAAATATATGAAGACTCGATTGGATACTGATCCTGAAGTAAATTCCAAGAACATTATAGAACTGCTTACGACGTATGTCAAAGTTGCCTTTCTCCAATACACCACAGACGTAGATCCATTAGGCTATAGCCAAATGTACTTAGCGGTTCTTAAAGCAATTCACGTTTTGGACAAGTGGGCTGTAAAAATGTATCCACTTTTGAAACAGTACGAATCTGGAATTAATTTGCAGACCTTTGATAAGCTTTTGCTGCCTCATGCTGAAGATATGAGACTGCTGGATGAGATCGAGGACTATTTTCGAAAAAGAGATGAGGTTGCATACCATCCTGGAATATTAGACAGTTTAGAAATCAAGGAAATCAGCTTTTGCGTTCGGTTAGCAGCCGAAAACAAAGACATGATTGAGTTACGTGCAAAAATATTAGCGGATACTGCCATTCGCAGTGCTGAAAAGTTGGCTGAGGTTGAAGCTGCTAAGGCCCGATGCGTGGCCTTACAATATAAACTGGAGCAGCGAAAGACAGAATGCTTAAACTGCAAGTATGACGAAAATAAAGTTAAAACAGTTATGTGCGAAAAGTGTGGATATTTTGCAAGCAAACTGCAAGAAACTAGACTCTCCGTTGCCGTGTATGAGCGTCCGCTTCCAAGTGAAGAGCATTTCCAGCAAGCAGTCATCTTCGAACTTTTACTTCCATCCGAAATTCGTTATTTAAGGGATGGATTAGCTATGCTCAAGTTTGATCTTCTAGGCGAGTCAAAGCACAAGACTAAAACCTATCAAGTGAAATGGCTGAACTACAAACATTTGAAGGAGTACACAAGAAGTGATGAGCCAGAAGCTATGATCAATCTTTATAGTAAACTGCTGCCAACTTCTCACACACATTATACTAAAATCACAAATTTGGATTTGATGAGCCCTGAAACTATTAACGAAGACTTTATCGTACACAATGGCCTTGATTGCGTTTATCACTACATGTATCAACTTACTTCTCCGACGAAAGGAGATCATGCATATAGATGTACATTTCAACTGGAAAGTACTTTCGGATCGGAGAAAGGCCATTATAAAAACTTGCAGTGGGCTATTACCAGTAACACTCATACTCAAAACAGGATTCTTGCTGAATTTGGAACAACATTGTATCCTGAAATTGTAGCCTTCGGCTCCCTTCGAGCAGGTCACCGTATCCAACTCAGGAACTTGTTTCGATCAATATCTAGTCGAGAGCTGTGTCTGGAAAAAGAAGCTGTTTTAGCCTTAATTTTACAAACCCTGTGGGAAGTTGGACCGCGTGATAACAATGGAATTCGTGATTCTCATTTGGATTTTTTTCTTGAAGAGTCCGAATTTTCTTTAGAGTTTATGGACATGCTGGAAAAACTCATGGAAGCAAACAACACTAATTATGCGAACCCCATTATACTTCTTACTGCTGTTTGCATCATTGCTCGGATTTTGGAACTGAATCAGAGCCAAACGTGTAAAGATAAATGCTACGCACTCATGCAGAAAGCCAGACTGTATTCAAACACCTGGATTGGAATGATTAACAAGGAAATCTCTAAAGTACAAAGAAAAGATGCTGACATTGCTGCTAATAGTGGACAAGGAAAATCTTATGATCTCAATGAAATTCAGTTACAAATTGCAATTTGCACTGCTTTGACGTTTAGTATTTCTGGCGCGACTTTATATAATGCCGTAATTCACGACGAAGTGGACTTGTGCAATTGGTTTGAAGCATTATGGACCCTCCATCAGTTGACAGAGCAAAGAAATTGTGAAAATTCTTGTTCCCCATTTGTAAACAATCTATTAAAGATGGCAAGAAACGTTGCGTTAAAACTATGTCTGGAAAGTAAATTAGCTGCTGGTCACCCACTACTTGTAAAGGCTTTGCACTTGTTCAGTTGTAAAAAATGGGACAGGACAGTGGAGCCTGTGAAGAAAGACCATGAAGAAGATTCATATTGGACGTTTAGCTCTACAAACCCAAATATTGTCGTAGCGGACTATGTGGAAAGTAATGGACAGGAGCATCTCTTATCGTTCGACCTTCTCCTTGGAACATTTTTGGTGAATGGTTATCCGCAGTCCAGTCTTCCTCATAGTATGCTACATGATCCGCTGTTTGAAATGTATTTCGGAGAACGCAGAGCCGAAATCAAGATTCAAGGCTATCAGAGGAAACTGGTTCGCACTGTTGACAAATTTCACGGAAAGCACTACGAGTTTGAGGATTCTGGGCCAAATTCGCTTATCATTCGAGAAATCCAAGAGGACGACAGGACAAAGTTGGATTTGCTGTATGCAGAAAAGTTTAGAGGCTTTATTGGAGATTATTTAATCGACTACTACTCACATTGGATTGACGTCGATAAGAAAACTGTTTACTTTAGACGGACACCGCATCAAGACTCAGATTACTCGTTGCCCCATGAATTTAATCTCTCCAGGCAAGACAAAGGGAAGATGTGGCTACTTTATGATGAAAGACTTGAGCATTTTATTCTAAATAGAAAATCTAAGGGGTTTCTCGCCATAGCTGCGGCATTTTCTAAAATAGAGGATGAAAAATATGTGAATATTGTCATGAATGAGGAGGAAGGAGTCGTAACAGCTAAACTGCCCAGATATCATCTGAATTTCAACGTAGTACAAGATCATCTATGTAGCGTGGAGTATCCTGATTTCAAAATTTCTCTGGATCAAAATCATCGTGAAACTCTGATTGGTCTTATGCAAGGTCTTCGACTTGAAACTAGAGTAGATAAAGAAGACACGAATGAAGGTGCTGTGAAGAAACTGCTCATTGTCCCACATGGAAAGCTTAATATGCAAGCAAAACGCAGCCGTTGCCGTCCCATTGTCTCCATCGAGCTGGATCACTTGCGACAACCACCCTTTTTCGTGTACGAATTCGATCCCGTGTTGAAACGGATAAAAGCGGATAAGAGCAAAGCCAGTTGGTTGTATCTCGCTGCCCTGCATGCTGCTACATCATGGCCTATTCCAGACCAATTTACTGACTTAACGGGAACCGAAGCATCTGTTCAAATATTGCAGTCTGCATCTGTATGGTCAAGCTCTCCATATGATGAGGAGTGCTTAACAACACTCCAAATATTAAAGAGATTTTCCCCAAAAAGATACTACTATGGAGAGGGCCTCCGCTTAAAGAAGACAGATGATCCGCCAACAGAACAAATTGAAAACACGGTATGGCCTGCTGGAATGTCGTCAATGGCAGCTTATGACGGCTATGCAATTATCGTCGAAAAATTGCTTGAAGACAGCTACAGATTAACACCCCTTCATCCTGGAACACCTGCAAGGGAGAAAGAATGGGACCGTCCTTCTGAAAAACTTCAAGTTCGGGCTTACTATCACCACTTGACTGCTTACAACAAGGCAGCCATTGTGAAACCGAATTACTTCAAAACAACTGTCACCAACTTCAATACAAAAAGTGTTGTAGTCCAGGTCAAATGCCGTTATAAAAACTCCTCAGAAGAGTATAACCTAGATTCTTTGCAGTTGATTGCCCAACTTAGATTCATGAAAGTACTACAGCATGTCGATAACTCACGCAGAAGAAGCGGTCTGTCAAGATTTCTTTTGAACGAAGAAAACTCATTGCTACCAGCATTTCCTGTCCCACATTTTAGCAGTATTCTACTAAAAGATCTTCTTGATTTTGACTTCACTAACAATTGGCTGAAGTACTATGTTATGGCCAGTACATGGAAAGAAAAACATGGTTTTACGGTGATTCTCTCTGCACTGGCTTATTTAGGAACTCCAATGGATCAAATCGCAAATCTTCATAATATATCTGTACTGGCCACTGACGCTGATGTGGAGTTCCCGAAATTTCCGACGTCCCTGTCAAAAGAGTATTTTTCTGATTTAACTGCTCATCACCTATCAAAAGAAAAATTGAAATTCTTCCTATCAGAGGGAGTCGTTCCAATAGGTTACCAAAAGGGGCATAGTATAGACAGGCTGCAGGCGCAACAGTACCAGGAAGAAGTGGAAGACAAAATTGATTATATTATTGATCAGCTCAATCAAATATGGCCCTGTGATGGTATCCCGAAGAAGAAAATGGATGAAATTTTTGTCAACGCCAAATTCTGGTCATATGCCAACATAAATGAACTCAGTACAATGATTGCCGGATGGTATAAAAACTTAAGGTTGAAGCAGTTTGTGGAAAGTGTGGAAAAGATATTGGACAAGTTCTATGAACATCTCCCAAAGCAGCAGAATAATCTCTTCCAATTTGACAGATTGGAACCATTAATATGGGAACTCGGCCTAGCACCTCCTGATGAAACTTATGGTGGGCCAGAAAAATATTTTGAAGACTATACTGGACTTACTGGATTAGATATAGATAAAGGTGCTAATTTGCAGGAAGCCGCACTAATATTCTCCTCTGGTGGTGGATTTGAAAACACGGATGACGAAAACGAGCTGGCTTCTCTTAGACAGCAATGCATTTTAAAAATTGAAGCTTACTTGGAACTTATCAAAAAGGCTGTTACTGTTGGCGGCACTAGTAAACGGATTTTGTACATGTCTGGGATTTCTCCTAGAACAGCTCCAATTTTCCTTCTTCAGTACTTCCTCCACGCAGTGAAAACCAAAACTAGATGTGCTGACAATAACGGTCTTGTGAAAATTGTTGGAGCACTGGGTGTTCTTTGGTCTGAGCTGAAGAGATTCAATCGCTGCCTTGCATTAAAATCAAAGAAACGTCTGAGAAACGAGCTACATAACGAGTTGCAAAATCGGGGACATGTTAACTGGAATCCTTTCGAATATCCAGAGTGGCTGTTATTGGAGTTAGAGCTGGATATAATGATTAGGCCAATCCAAGTCGAAGTAGCTCTCCAAATGATGACCATGCCAGATGGGAACAATGGTGTTATGCAACTGAACATGGGCGAAGGAAAAACAGCAGTAATTGTTCCAATGTTATGCGCTGCACTAGCTGGAGAAGGATCCCTTTGTCGAGTCACAGTTCTCCGCTCAATTTTCAAAACTAACCTTAACATTTTATCATTTGCATTGGGGGGTCTTCTCAACCGAAGAATTTACACATTTCCCTACAGAAGAGACATGGAAATTTCAAGATCATGTTTGGAAATTATTCTGCAAGCTTATCAAGAATGTCTCAAATTTAGGGGCGTAGTGCTTACTCTTCCAGAATATAGATTATCTTTCCGTTTGATGGCATATGATAGGACCTTGAAAGCTAATCGCGAGCTTGGTGTCAAATTTCTATCAATTGAGAACGGCTTGAGGAGATATGCCAGAGATATTATGGATGAAAGTGATGAGCTCTTGAATGTGAAATATCAGCTCGTATACACTGTAGGTTCACAAGTTCCCGTTGATGGAGGCAAACTGAGATGGATCACCTGCCAAAAACTATTGAAAAAGGTTCAGACGATTGCTATCTTATTTGTGGAGAAAGTTGGATCAACATCTGTGGAATGCCATAAGGATTGTTTGAAAGCTCATCCCGAGCAATTTGCTTACTTCAGATTGTTGGATAGTTCCGTTGAAGAAGAATTCAAGAGTATGCTTGCAGATGAGATTTTGGAAGAATTCAAGCTGACGGACAGACAGAAGCAAATCGTCAAGAAATTTTTAACACAGGAAAAAATCTCAGTTGAAAACTTCAACGTTGTACCTTCCCTTTTCAAGAATGACTCAGCTCAACTGGATGAAATACGGATTTTGTATGGCTACCTTCATCGCGGCATACTTACGTTAGCTTTGAGCAAAAGGTGGAGAGTTGAATACGGAGTTGATTTCCACGGACATCGAAGAATGGCAGTCCCCTTCCGAGCTAAGGATTTTGCCGCAGAAAGAACTGAATTCGGTCATCCCGACCTCGCAATTGTTTTAACTCATCTCAGCTACTACTATTCTGGGTTATCTGACGCACAACTGCACGAATGTTTGAATATTCTCAAAAGCAGGCCGGAGGCTGAAACAATTTACGCCTCTTGGCTACAAAAAATGTCACCTGGCAAGATTCCCAATTTTTTGACCTCCTACTCCAGTCTTAATTTACATGATCATTACCAATCAACCCATTTGTTTGAAATGCTTAGAAAGCACAAGTCAGTCATTGACTTTTGGCTTTCACACAAAGTTTTCCCCAAGGAATCCAAGCAGTTTCCTGGAAAAATTGTGATGACAGCTTGGGATCTCTGCGATGAGCGGAACAAAAATCCCATATCTGGTTTTAGTGGCACGAATGATTCCAGTTTGCTGCTTCCATTACCAATTTCTCAACAAGATCTTCTACAGCTGCAAGATACCAACTTGAGAATGGAAAAGACGCTGCTCCGACCTGAAAATAAAAATCACAAGGGATTTAGAATGGGAGTCACTTGCCGTGAAATATTGGAAAGCATGAAACAAGATAAACTAACGATTTTAATTGATGCTGGTGCTCTCATGTTGGAATGTGATAATGAGCAAGTAGCCAACCTCTGGCTGCAAACAGATGGAAAGATTGAAGCGGTTGTGTACTTCAGTAAAGACAATGAACCTGTTGTGAAATGCAGAAATGAACACGGGGATGGAGAAAGTCAGATAAAGCATCACTACAAACACCGAGAGAAAACACGGGACATTCCACTGGAGCTTTCACCTTATAGAGAGAGGCTAGAGACATGCGGCGTGTTTTTAGATGACCAACACACAAGAGGAACAGACCTTAAGTTTCCGGTAGGTTCCAAAGCATGCGTGACAATTGGTGCTAGGATGCGTAGGGACAAGCTTGTGCAGGCGTGTATGAGAATGAGAAAGTTAGAAGATGGTCACTCTGTAACTTTCTACATGTCACATGAGGCTCACGCTAAGACTTTGAAGACAAAGACAATCTCGAAAAAGAACAAGACTGAAGAAAGCATTAGCGAAGTCATAACTGAAGACATTATCAATTGGGTAACAAAAAACACTCAAGAGTTTAATCAAGAGGGACTGCTTTATTGGGCTGTAGGTGGGAAAAATTATGCTCAAAAATTGGCCGCCCATGAATTTCATGATAGCGTGAACACTCCCTCGTTAGAGAAAATCTACACTTTATCGAAGCAGTGTTTGGATGAAGAATTGCTCCTCCTTAAAGATATTTACGGATCTTATACGGAAACAGAACTGGTGGCAAACTTAATTCCATGCTGGTTCGAAAGCATTCACAAGAAGTTGCTGAGCGTCGATGGCTGCTACGCGTTATCCCAGAGGATAATCCGGAAATTGGACTTCATTCGTGATGCGATTCAGCAACGTTGTTTGGAGCATATACCTACAAAAACTCAAATTACTGGACTCCATTTTTTGGAAGAAGAGCAAGAAAAGGAATTGGAGTACGAGAAGGAACCTGAAGTTGAGGAAGAGCGACAAGTTGTACTACCAAAGGTGGATGCAGCAGAACCATACCTTGACGAGTCTGTGAAGAAGAGTGTGCTTAACGGTCAACTAATAAAACCGGAAGCGGTGGTCCATCTTCCAGAAATATTTGAAGATACTTCCTTCTGGAAACTGATACAACCGGAGTGTTGGGGGAATGACGTATTCGCCACCAAGGATTTCGCCACAGTCATCAAGTCGTACGATAAGGACCAGTTCAAAACTGATTCTTACATTCGCCCGGTTCAGTACCTCGTCTCCTTAAAGAGTTCCACGGTGTCTAAACCTCAATTACTAATTCTTAGTCCTTTTGAGGTCAACGAGCTGCTCCCATATTTCCGAAATGGCAAGGCGTTATCCCAACTTCAAATGTTTACTGCGAGACGCTACCACAACCAATCCATCCTTATCAATAATCCTGCATTGCAAATCCCAAGGCCCCTGCTACGACCTTCAGTTCATATTCCAGAAGACTGTAAAGCCTTAGCCCAACTTCTTCTTGCATCCGGAAATCTCTACTTTGCCACGATGCAAGAGCAGAAGGCATTTGCTAGATTTTTGGGCTATGTTCCTCGACCATGGACACCTGAACAAAGGAATGCTTTCGAAAAGGAGATGATAAAGAAGAGCGGGTTTCTTCATCCGAAGTATAGAAAGCAAGAGCAGGAGAGTTGTTTTATCGAGCTTAATGCATTTCAAAAGGATCCTATTGGAATGGCTAAGAAAATTTTTATGTGCAGACATGCTGTGATCAGCGATGTGGCTCATGTCACTCGACTTCTAAACTTCAATTGTTATGTAGAATTACCCTGACTGTATCGACTGGCCTTTTACTCAAATTATTCCTGAAGTCTTTTTAAACTTTCAATTTTATTAATTAACCATTTTTATATATTGCTGTACTATGTACGATTTTATGAATTTTTTAAAACAGTGATTGTGCCTATGAATTCTATCTACTGTGTATGATGTTCTAGTTAAAAATTTTGTGTATGAGGAAATGTATTTAGTATTTATGCCCTTTCTGTGCCATTGAATTACGTAACAATAAAATTGTCAAATTATTTTTCAAAACGTGATTATATTTTATTTCTTAGTTTAAGCTCATTGCATTCACATATTAAAATGGACAACTTGTGTTTTCATGGAAGACTTGAGAAATCAATATTTGGTGGACACTGGCAGCCACCATCTCTACAAAAACTTTCTCCGGGGCTCTTAATATCACTGAAAAATCCACAGTTTCTCAAGTAAAATCTCGTTTCACGACCATTTACTCCACCCTGAATCACGCCGCCATCCACATCCGTTCTAGTACCTTTAGCTACTGAGGCGTCTGCTGAAAATCTTGCATTGGTAACTTCCATCCAACATCCATTGGCATCTCTAGCCCACTGATTCCCAAACTGGGCACTTCTTTCCACGTGTCCCATTTCCGGTATAAAATTTTCTGAAAATGAGTACAGACCACGGAGATATGTTGATACTTTAGGTTTCCTGAAGCTAGCGACAAGCTGCCAATTACAGTGAGGGTCAGACGTGTCACAAAACCACGCGGTGAACATTGTGGTTTCTTGGTCAAGTGGTTTTGCTTGCACAAGAAATTTGTAGACTGTATCAGATTTCCACATATAGCGCAGATAAGACTGTGCACCAGATCCTTCATTTCCAAACTCTCCATCGTGAACGTTATTATTCCCTTTCCGTATCATTGTCACTTTAAAGTCTTGCGGTATATCAGAGGGATTGTCGGTGCTGTAAGCAGACCAGATTGAAAATAAGACTCGTCGTTCGGAAGGAGAATTGACTTGGATCCCAAAATATCCTCCAGAAAACCCAATGGCACAAAAATAAGAGCCCATCACATCCTGACCATTTGGCACAACCACTTCGTTGTAAAAGTATTCAATTTGTTGCATATTTGTAACATCATAATTTAAATGGACAGAAGGTCCTCTTCGTCCAAAGTAGAAATCTTGGGGGTCAGCTACAAATTTTAAGTGAGATTTATCAGGGACTTGCTCCTGCTCCAATGACCTCTTCTTTCTTGAATGTTCCTCATCGGGAATTAAAATAGCGTGAGAAACGTCAGCAAACATTGAACCTGTTTTTTGAAGTCCCACTAGGTCCATTTTTATATAACCTTCTTGGCCAGCATGAAACTTTCCACAAGGAATGATCTCATACATATTTCTTCCTTCCAGTACCAACTCCTTAGATTGGGGAAGCTGACATTGGTCTTTTGTGCAGGATGATACTGTAACGAGAATTTTACTGGAAGAACCATGGGGTACTTTAAGACGGAGACCTACTAAGAAAGATCCTTTTTGTATTGAGTGAAAGTACAAGGAAATTTTGACCTCTGAAGAAGTCCAGTTCGTTAGCCCACTTTCGGTAATCATGTGGTTTCCGCTTACAAGTGGAATGTTATCTGGAACTCGGGTAAGATAAGCATTCCCACCCAAAGGAACGACCCACGAGCATTGCTTTCCGGAGCAGAGTGCATGATATTGCGGAATTTCATGACTGTTCCATTCAGATATGTGCTCAGGATTATGGCAAATTGTGTCACCATCGCAGGATGAAGCTGTAGCACCTTCGCCTCCAACATTGACCGGAGGTGGTGGATTATGGTTTGCGGAGGGATCAAGACTAAGACTCCTCTTAAAGTTGTCCAAGAAGCTCCGAAACGCGTTCATTGTGCCAATAGCCAAAACTATATTTGGTATGAAAAACAAAGAGTTTCACAGTAGATTGTATTTCTATTTCATCGCCAATTATACACCACACCCAAGTTGTTATTCAGTTATTCACATAAAAAAAATTTATTTACGGTAGTAACTGAATTGGTCCGGTTCCGGTGACTCAACTTTATGCTCGTTATATCAGGTGGAGTAGTCTAGATTTTATTTGGTTTTGCTGGTTTGCACTCCTACGTTAAGACTACCAAAATCGACCAACCAACTGCTGACTGCTTTTACACCAATGCCTGTGTGTGGTCATGCCTGCGAACCTGTGATATACTATACAATCCTGCTTTATGCATTGCATTGTCATGTCTTATGGGTAATAGATACATGAACAAGTTCAAAAGATTTTCTTGAGTTTCAAGTGAATGATATGAATATATATATGATCCACCTCCACCTGTATGAAAGGATATGCACATATATACTGAGCTCAGACGATCTGAAGCTGTCAGGTTTTGGTAGTTCTGTCTCTGTCAGAGCCAGAGCTCTTTGAGACTCAGAGGTTATGCAACCAAATTGTGTATATAGTATTGCACATTGCAACACTGTACTCAGTACTGCTAAAGCTAAATTATAAAATAAACAAAGACATACATGGGCAACGGGACAATCCACTGAATTCATCCACTGTATTTCAGTGCGTCTTTCATAAGCAGTCTTTCATTACCAGTTATGTGTGCAGCAGAAGCAGAACGCGTATTGAAAATACGTTGTGTCAATATTCTATTTTCATTGAATGTATATCATATCATATCACTGCAAACCATCTCTCCTGATCTTAAAGATCATAATCCGCAAATAAATGATTGATCGTTTGACCGACAATAGTCCTTCAAATAGGTGATAGGTAAAGAAAGTACCAAATCTGTATTCATGAATGCTTCTTTTACTCACAACAAGTCTATATTAAACACTTGTCATGCTATAGAAGCCGATTCTTATTGCGTATTCATTCATTCATTCATCATGATCTTTACAATTTTGATTGCCACATGCCACTTGTCACATTGATAATTGATAAAGACTTTATTCCCTGATCATTTCATGATCGTAAAGAAAGATGTGTAAAAAAATTCAGGAATAAGAATGATAAGATTGCACCACAGTATTACATTGAACCTTTTGCGATGAAAAGGCTTCACTATTGCAGCCAATAATGGTACCACCAAAAATGCTTTTTAACAATGGAGTACCAAAAGTTCCAAAGAGTACATTCTACACTGCATTCTCTGATTAGGGTGGTGCAGTATTATAACTTATCGTTAAAATACAAAACAAGAGAAAGACAAGCCACCACATTTTGTTTCGGAAATAACTCTTTGTCAAATTCTTAATGCAATGCAAGCATACATATACATACACTATTTCAAGTAGAAGGCAGCAATGGCATATAGTCAACATATAGCTTTTTTTCTATTTTTTACAAGCTACAAGACAAGACCAATAAAATTATGCATGCGACTTATCGTATCATGGTTAAAAGTTCAAAACATACCTAACCTGCCTCATATTGATCTAAGGTAAGCGTAAGGTGTAAAGTTTAAAAAAAGCTACAGGTAATAAATTCGATAATTACAATTACATGCATAATGCACATGATATGATTTTAGCCAAACTTGCTAACTTTCAAAAAGCAAAAAAAGATAAAAATCGCGAATGACTTGTTCATTATCAAAAATGATTTGCAGGAACTGCAGGTATATTATAGATACACAATTTATACAAATATCTACTTATATTCATAGTTTTTCATGCAACCTTAACTGAACCCTTCTCAACCAACCCTCTACCAAAGGATACATTACAAAAGGTGCTAAATGGGAATTGCATTTATGTTAAAGGTTGTCCTATATTTATAAATTGTTATAAATCAGTTGTCAGAAAGATTTGATTTATCAACTTTATACTCACTGAATATCAAATATACCATATACCTTATATACCTAAAGTAAGAAAAACAAGATATGTAAACATATAGGAAAAATCTACTGAAAGCTTGTATTCTGACAAATTATTAAAATTTTA
>JAANSM010002762.1:0-14261 GCA_036850725.1 Orchesella villosa | reverse complement strand
AAACGAGAAATTTTGCGTCTAAAAGTATGTGTTCAGGGAACCAATTAAGTGACTCGTATCACTGACCTATTTAAATCCCCTTGAATGCAATTCTTTGACTTTACGTTTTGTGTCATAAGAATAAACGCATCATGAAAAATCCGACCTCAAAAAATCCTCATACAAATAGGAATTCAGACCAAACCAAGTGTCCTTAGTGGCCGATTTTTGTAAAGTATTCGTTTGTTGATAGTGCTGTGTGATAGGCTAATTGAATTTCCAGGCATTTTCATTTTTATTCAGAGTTACGTTGTAATTGGATTTTCTCCGTTCACTTTAAGTACTTACATGGGGAAAATGTTACCTGCCTAGATTAGGAAACTTCGGCTCAGGAAAACCAGTTTTGGTATTAGATTTTGTAGGGATGTGATCGTAATCGGTGGTTGAATAGGGCTGTGCTATAGAAAACTTCGTATTACGCACCAGTCCCAGAAAAATTGAAATCGAAGTCAAGTTGCCGAAATGTTTACTCGTTTTAGGGAACAAATTCACGGCCGCCCGATGTTTCAGGCTGGAGACTAGTCTCCATGTGTCTCCACCGACGGTACGGCCCTGGTAACGGCTGTCATGAATAATTAAAGATTGGATAAAGGCTTAAGGTGTCATGAATTCATAGAACATGTAGGCAATTACCCAATAAATTGTTGTCGAATTTCAAGTAGCCTTAAGTATTGTTAAGTAAATTAAGTAGGAATGCATTGAGTTTTAAAAATCGCTTACGATTTTCTATAACGCAATTATTTGCACTTATAAATAGGAAAGCCGAGACTATTGTTCAGCCCAAGACCCGAGAGCCCTAGCTTACGCTAACTGTCATATTAGCAACGCGGGGTGCATAAGGGGGAACGTGAGCAGGCTTTCGCAAATGTAACGTAGCATGGTAGCCAGGGCTCTCGGGTCTCGGACTGACTGGACAATAGGCTTGACATAAATTTAAAATATAATAGAATTCTGTCGTAGTTGTAACATGAAAAAATAGTTAAATTTAGAATACTATGCAATAATCCAGAATCAGGAGAAGTGGAAGGGAAGTATTGCAACATCTATATTTTTGAATAGAATTCTTGTAACAATCCTGCTCCAGGCCTCCCCTCAGGTAGCTTCGGCACTGCATATCACCTTCCAGTTTAAATTTCCATTAATTGATCAAGCATCAATAAGCTGAAATTTACTCATATTATATATTGAAAGTTCCAGTAATCGAATTACTGTTGACCAGCATTTTGTTGTGTATTTTATCTTCTTTATGGCGTAACTTCATGAAATGCGGATGCGTGGTGTAATATTAAATCATTAAATTCCAATTATATACAAGCAAAAGTTTTTATCATACTTTCACAACTGGATAATATTTTTGCTTGTAAATGTACATTTGCAAATTGATTTCGGTTCATTACTCAAAACAACTTGTTACAAATGATACAACCGATGGAATCCTTCGTTTGTCATTAACGAAGTCATATGTAAGCTCACTAACAAACCTATTTATCCTCTCACGGACTGGAAGGAAAATAATTGGTTAAAAACGAAGATGTTTGAAACATAAAATCAATGAATTATAGCCACAGGGAAGGCGCAATTTCATAATCTTGCGAGGAATTCGTCATCAAAATTGTAACTAACGTTGCGTTTGCTGCTTACTACCAAACTATCGCATTTACCACCGTTTACACCAAACGCGCCTTTTAATCTACTCTTCAATAAATACATTATGCATTAATTCTAGTCGAATCGACGTGTTGCTTTTGCATATAATTATTATTTGCGTTAAAATTCCAAATCCATAAGTTACCTTGTTTGCTATTTAAACGCTAAGTCAGAATGCAACTGTGTCATTCTGTTCTTGATTGATGGGGGGTCACAATTTTTCGTAAACAGAAAAGTGTTTAAAGTGAATCAAACACGATATTCAACTGTGCACACAAAAAGATTCTTCGTAATGAAATATTGCTAATACTTCACACCTTTAGAATAAAACCATGCTAGTAATAATAAATCGCTACGAGTAGCACGCTCATGGGTAGGTTTTCAATAAGGCAAAACTGTACTCAAAAACAGATGCGTAAATGCGGATGTAAATTGTTTCTCTTTTTACCCCAATGAATTCTAGTAAAACTCTCTTAGCAATAAACAATTGTATGAAATGGAGTCGAACCCGTTTGGAGAAGTTGGGAAATGGAAGGATCAAAACTGCAAAGCGAAAGAATCGCTCACTCAAAACTAACTTCAAACACCATTAATGTTGTTTTGTTTATGAATTTGAATTATAAATCTTGAAAGATTTGCCGCCACTGTGGCGGGAAATCTTTAAGTATTTATTATTCAAATTCAGAATTACTTGAGAACTATATTTTATTACCTATAGATGGAGAAAAAAAGTCTCTATAGATTCAGTGTGAAATATTTCAAAATTTCACACTGGAACTACCTTTTTTATTTTCCTTTAAACAGAATGCCTTAAAGGGAAAATTTGATAGATAGGTATATGCTTATAGCGAACTTGATTGAAATTATAAAATACTTAATGTCGTTTAAACATCAAAACCAGTACTTGACAAACTCGTAAACAATTTTTCCTTTTGTTTATTATCATCATTTTCACTGCGAAACACAAATCATCATTTTATATATTTCACCGTAACAATCTAGCACGCCTACTTTTCCCATGCACATATAATACAAATTAATATATTACATTTGACATTGACTGGATATTTTGGGAATATTTAGGGAAAACTGGAATCCATGATAAAAAGTCCGCTAAAGACGTTACTTTACGAATGCCACCCTTTTCAGTAATTGAAATGTTAGCGCACTCTAGATGCACTAACATTTCAATGTTCTTGCCCGCAAATGGGCAAAGCAGGAGACGAAGGATAGAGGATAGTACGATGGTGGGGGTGGTTCAATAAGGAAAAAGCAATGTAGCAATAAATTGCATTCAAGAAACTATGTCTGAATAAAGATTTAAAATATTTCTCTTTTTACCCCGATAAATTCCCTAAACATTTTCCTAGCACTACACATTTGTATGGAATGGAGGCGAACACCTTTTATGAGAAGTTGGGAAATGGAAAAATCACTCACTCAAAACAAACTTAGAAACACCATGAATTTCAAAATTTGTAAAATAATTTGTTAATCCACACGTCGCCTCATGTATTTCTAACTTGGGTAATATAAACATTCATCACAGATCTAAAATACTGTATAAATCTCTTGTATTACAAGAAAGGGGTTACCGTTCGGAGTGGCTCCTTGATACTGTGAATTTGCCCCCGTGACTTCAGCCCTTTATCGTGCAAATAAAAATTTCATGGTGGCAAATAACCATGATCATGGCGGCTAAAACATCTAACATTTTAGATAGCACAGCACCATTCACACCCTCAGATAAAAAAATCTTCCATATAGAAATGAAATAATAAATCTCTTCCAATGAACCCTTAAACAATGTGCCCATGTATTATGCCAAAGCCATGGATGTTTACTATTTACACTGAATAGAAGCAGCACGATTTAATAAACCCATCGTGTCAGTGCCAGCACGAGTATACCCTGACTTTCTTATACTCATGTGGGGTCAGCAAGCAACTGTGTCATTTCCAAAGAGAAGTGTTGAATTGCATTTGTAAAAATAAAGAATGGTTTGATGGTTTCTAACCTGATTTTGTCACCTTTCAATTACCTCCAATTTTCCTCCAGGTCTCGTAATAAATGATTTTTTAAATCGACGATAGACACAATTTTCCGTAAATAGTAAAGCTGTGTTGTCTGCAGTGGAGAGCTGCAAAATGAATCAATTAAGATTTCATGTTTGTATATATGCAGATTAATATGCTTTCTCTGTTTGCCCCACTAAATCCGACCGAAGTTATTTTTGCAAATAAAAATCTTCCACAGCAAAACCTGATACATCTTTTGTACTTGCATGCTTCTATTGTTCTGATTGGCGTGTTGCTTTGGATAATAATTTCGAAGCTACAATTTTTCTGGTTTATTAATTTTGTATCACCCTTTATAAAGTTTTTAACATGAATTATGAAAATTGTTTTTTGAAGCTTCATGAAAATTAAGATTATAAAAATTTAATTTAATTATGTCTTCTTCAATAACATTAATTGCAACAATACAATACAACAAAGGATGAAGAACATTACGTTAACCATAATTTTTGTTAATCCTTCCTTATAAATGCAGTAACTTTCATGCTGCAGATTACAGACAGAGAACAAACTGTAAAGTTTGATACCTTGAAACACTTAAATAAAGACAATCAACAAATCAATCAATCAATAATGACAACGTACCTATAATTACGTATAAAACTTAATCTT
The DNA here is from genome assembly GCA_036850725.1 of Orchesella villosa. Lineage (NCBI taxonomy): Eukaryota > Metazoa > Arthropoda > Collembola > Entomobryomorpha > Orchesellidae > Orchesella > Orchesella villosa. Next base: position 9,885 of record JAANSM010002762.1, on the reverse strand, counting down.
CACGAGAAAAAAGAAGGAAGTCAAGTCAGCTCAAGTTTAAAAGCCTCATGAATGCATCCACTCACCAATGAAGAATATTCAACTATAATTTGATGCAGTAGCTGCTAAAGCGTACAAATAGCCCTGTAACAAATAACCATTTACAAATATATCTAAATGATTGCGATATTAAAATAATTTTTGATAACTACCGTTTCAATTTATTATTGGAGCAAACTTTTGATTGTCAATTATCACATCCGATATCCAATGCCGAAAAAGTATATACAGCAGTAACATATATGTCACATGTCACGTTGGTGTGTATGTTACTGACGACATACATATTTTTAAAGGAACGTAGATGTCTATCAGAATTCCAAGCGCTTAACGTATACTTATGAAAGTTCTATAGACGATGTTAAAGACAAATCCTTATTTTTCTAGATTACTCACGCATTGTTTTCAACATAGAAAGTATTTAATAATGACATGGCTAATAGGCTCCTAATTATCAACGGTGAATTTACTACTTGTTCGGAAATGTTTACAAAATAAAACAAATAAAGTACACATCACATCGCTAACTATGAAGTATTTCAATCATTTTAATTTTGCACTTAAGAACCAATATAATACATATCAAGAGTATCATAAAATTAAGGTTATGTACAGCAGGAGGCAGCATAAACTAAGCACTGCCAAACCAACTTTTCTATGTACAACGACGTTATACTGTTTATCAGTTTTACCTAGGACAACCTAAGAACGCGGTGTCCAACAATCTGAATACTTAATTGTTCCATGCTTGATCCGACTTACCTTTAGCGACGTTCGACTTTGCACATTTTCCAGGAAATCAAAACGTTCTCGATTGTAAATCAACTCTTATGTTTCCTCTATGAGAATGCGTTAAATAGTTTTACTTGTTTTATACCTTATCCTTAGTTTCAGCTTTTTACTGTCAATGGACAATTCCAAAATTAATTAATTAAAAACATTACTGTGCTTCCGATGCGCAATCTAAACATAATAATACTTATTAAAATATTTTTTAAATTACACTTCACTGATTTAAAGTTTCTTTATGTCCTCATTAGCACTTTTCTTCTTCTCATCATCAACTTCACATGCAACTTAGAAATCATCCTCAGTTACAGTATCCAACGGAGGAGAATTGGTGTACACACTTGTTTTTGTCTCAAATAATGTAACACTCCACCTTATCAACCACAACTATTGCAATACTATAGGGTTTGACGGTCTTAATAGGATAAATATATCATTACAAAAGTTACATTTTAAAAATAGTGGATGAATTATGGCCGAAATGAAACCTTAGCTTGTGATACATTGGAATTAAATAGCGTCAAGGCAAAATTACAACTAAAGATAACCAACTACTCACAATTTATTTATCCAACATTACATACAGGTCACAACACGCCTTGGAAGACACTAACCTACGCAAATGTATTAGAATAGAATTACCGTTTGGACTTACTTAGATCGACGTTTAACTATGCATATCTTCCAAACTATAAAAAGGTTGCCTCGTTTATCATTCAATATTTCCAGACTCTAAATTGTAAATCGACTTTTGCACTTCTTATATGATATGATATGGCCATGCATGCATTGCACTTACTAAGCCTTATTTTATCCTGAGTTTTGCGTCTTTAGCGACTATGAAGAATTCGAAAACTAATTTCAATCGATTTTTTTACAATCTGAATTACATATTAACATAGTTAAACAATAAGTTACCCGTATATGATTCAAACTTACTTGATGTTTTTAGGTAGGTTCCCTCTCTTTAACAATTTTTAAGCTTACAAATAAAGAAATATCATCAAAATCAAATAGCAGAAGAGATATACGCCTATTTGTGAGAAATATCATTTCATAACAAAAAGGATACTTCAAAAACCTAGCCGATGAATTATGGCAGCAATGAACGCTAATTTCTATTTACTAATATGTGAAAGTTTTTTGCCAAAATTTAAACTTACGATAAACATCTACTTAAAAATTCTTGAACTTGTGTCATATACACTACCTCAACTGATCCAACTTGAAACCTGGTGTTTTCAGGTTATTATTCTCAATCCCACTTACTTTAATCAGCGTTTAACTTTGCAAATTTTCATATCCATAAAACTGTTGTGTCGATCATCCGTAAAAAATTCCACATTCTTCCAAATAAACTTTTGCTCTTTTGTATGGCCATCCATGCGTTCCTCTTGTATGTGGGTTTTTGCTTTCTATGAATAATTCAAAAACTGCAATTCCTTTACAATCTAAACACATATTAACGAAGTATTAGCATATAGACAATAATTAATGACACGTTATTGATTCAATTCAAATGATGCAGAATATGGAGAAAGTGACGGTGGAACTGCGATAGCAAAGTATTTACTTTTTTTTAAACATTCCTGTCATGATTTCGACAGGCACCAAACCAATGAAAACTGAGCGCACATGTTGTCATTCTAAGTCTATCGAAAACATACATATAAATACTTACCATGATTTACCTATCACTTTGTAATGCATTCGTTCTTTAGTAGGCCAATAAAGTACATATCATTGTACTTTGAAAACTTTATACAACTTTAAACATTTACCACACTATATAGTCACTTGATTCTTCTTCAAAATTTGATTACATTACGACCTACTCCATCCATTAACTTTATAACACCGTTTTAGTCCAATCGGCGTGATACTTTGCGAAATTTCAAAACTAAAAGATAAATCTCGATAACGTATGAATAGTTATCAGCTTGAAAGAAAACGTTTGAAAATAATACTTGCTATCTAGTCAAGCTTTCAGTGTTAATCTAAACACCTTCATTAGGACATGCCGAATTCACATTTTCGTAACCTACTACAAATCCTAGCCTAAAGTATTGTAACACCAATTGTAAATAGTAAATATATTCTCGAATATCATTATCAAATTCTCGATTTTGACTCATTTGGCATTTCTCTGCAGCCTTACATATTGTATTTTACAATTTATTTAAACACGGTCCTGAATTTAGAATCCTAATATCCAGGAATAATCCGAAACTTAATTTCAAGTTTTACTTTCAGGTACGTATCTAAACTTTGAATATTTTACTCCTACAAACCACGACGCATCAGCTCAAGGCTGCTTTTCCAGCTTCCAAATGGTGAAAAAAGCATGGTAAGTCCCGTAAACAGTTGACCCGACGGGACGCGGGCTGCGTTCAAGTTAAGTTAGGCCCATGTAAAGTTAGGTTACGATTTGAAAAATCCTTTTGCCGCGTCCCGCCGGGGCAACAGTTTACGGGATTCACCATGCTTTTTTCCCCATTTTGAAGCTGGAAAAGCAGCTTTGCATCAGCTTCCTTATTTCCAACTGACTTACTTTAATCGATGCTCAACTTTGTAAATTTTGATATTCATAAAAATGTTATTTCGTTCATCAATGAAAGATTATAGATCTAAATCAACTACTGTTGTTGCTGAAAAGACTAAGGAAGAATAGGATACGAACGCATTTTATGCAAATGAATATTACGTTTTGTTTCGTGTAATTCATGATAATGAAGATTCTGTATATGTTGCAGACGTTAAGACGTCCACTGGAACCTATAGAAGACCCGTAGTTAAGCTGGCTGTTTTGGATGTAGCAGAGAAAAGTTCCTCCCCTGAGTCGGAACTTAGGGGGAAGCATGTTGCTGAAAAGACTAAGGAAGAATAGGATACGAACGCATTTTATGCAAATGAATATTACGTTTTGTTTCGTGTAATTCATGATAATGAAGATTCTGTATATGATTTGTGTTGTGCCTGCATGCACTTCTGAGTTGAGGATTCGAGATAGTTCTTTGTTCTTTCTCTCACGAGAAAACGTAATTTGGGAGAGAGAGAAGGCATGCAGGCAAGAAGGAATAATTTTATTAGTCAATTGTGCTCTGAGAGTTGAGCGTGAATGTTGGATTTTGCCATCAGCTCTGGTTTGCATTAGGCAGACACTATAAATTGTATTTTTGAAACTATCAATTGTTAACAGTTATTTTTCAGTTAATAAACATAGCTGTAAAGGAAATGAGGCTGAATTGTGTGAAACTGTGCGTCATTGCGTTTTCATTCGTCGATTAGTCGCTCCTGCCCGGAGCTCCATTTTATTTTCTTGAGCTAGAAGCTCTCATCGGTTATCGAAGCGTTTGGAGGCTGAGTATTCGGCAACAACTGTGGTTCTCGTATGTATAGCCATGCGCTCATGACACTTGTATGTTTTATATGTAATCCTGAATTTTGGAGGCTGCAGAGTTTTGGATGAGTTTGCAAGAAAATTACATGCAAACAAGCGAATCAGTTGCAAATCAAACAATCAACAGTAGAATCCTAGGTAAATCACTAAGTACTGCTATATTCCACTTCTCTGTAACAATGCATAATGGCCATTCGATGCTATAGAGGGCTGCTGTCTGTTTACGAATAAAAGCACAGGTTTTATTTACGGGGCACATATATAATTTTAAATCACCGCCCAATGAGTAAGCAAAATTCCCACCCATACTAAAACCACGTTTCCATCACTAAGTATGCATGAAGCCTACAATCAGTTCTTGTTTGGTTGGTAGCCCAGTAGGAAACAGACAAACAAGGCACTTTACAACACAACAATATTTATTTAAAAATAGCCTAACGAATTGTCTTACAAACTTCATTTTTAAATGGCTTTTTGAAGTTTCAGGATGTTAATGGATGATGATGATACATGTTTTTTATTATAATGACCTTTCATTGATCTAGGTAAATTTTCTGAATTGATTATTTTATCGCAATAAAAGAAATAACAATCGGTTGATAACGTTGTGTCGTCATTACGTCGCTCTGTATGTAATCAATCACACTGATATTAGTTACCTAAACCAGGTGTTTCGCTGCTGACCTAATAATCATGTATGAAAAAGATATTGTAGGGAAATAGTAGGCGGAACAGAACGTTCCAAATCTAATATAAACTTTCAAAAAGATTCACGCGAATATCACAATACTTAGTTTAATCCAAACGTATTTAACCGCGTCAAATATGACAACTAGCACATATGAAAGTGTGGCAGGCAAGAGTTTCGTATCGCACAAATCTCTCGAACACCAAAATAGGAATTAAAACTAACAACAGCTGTCAGAGGTCCTTATATATATAGCTCTCTGCGAACCCTAGCCTAATACATTTCATTACATACCATTCGGTATGGAAAAAGTGAGAATGACAAATATTCATAGCAGCAAGCTGCATATTCTTAAATTCAATTTGATAAATTCTACTTATTTCTTATATTCACAGAGACACACTTACACAGCACTAAAACACTAGGGTATGTTTCGATATATGATTCTACACAATATATGCATTCACCCAAATTTTATTTAACAAATTCAAGTTGAAGAAAACCACAAAGTCTATTATTACCAACAAATTATTGAATTTCCTAACTTATTATAGTTGACGTTTTACACTGCATATTTTTATAAACACAAAATTTTCTCGTCTATAATTGAAAAAAAACCTAATATTACACCAATTAATTTGTCATTTGTGTATAGTCGCACATTACATTTTTTGCATGGCAAATGAATTAAAAGAAATTTGGGCTTGTACTACCCACGAACACTTAAATTAATTTGAATCAAACATGTATTTTAATTACGTATTCTGAAAGTACTTTTAGTTCAAAATCACTTCCACATATAACAGGGACCCTCCTACTAAGGAATCGAGTGTACCAATTAACCAGCCCATAAATATCTGTGAAACGCATCAAGAAGGCCGTACCAGCACAATGAAACACCAGCAGAACCCCTGCCCGGTTAGAAACATCAATTCAGCCAGAATAAAGTACTTTTAACTGCCAGAAAGTTTACGCTCAGTTGTTTGTGTTAATTGCCAAACTGGTGCAAACACCAAGTTTATGTTATTACGTCGCTACAATAATTTTATCGTAACCTAAGATTTAATTTAAACATAAATAAAGCAATTCTACGTAATTGTAGGCTGTATAATAAAGTGTGAAAATGGATGACTTGGTCGGAATTATTTGCATTACAAAAGTAGCTTAGCCAATATTTCTGCCAAATAAAGAGTGTCGCAGTTAAGATTTAAATTACACCAATTTTACAGGGCGGATACTATGTAATTGCAAGAACGAGTAGTTATCGCAAAGCTATGATTTACTTAATGAATACAATCTAAACCAAAACCCCAGTACTGTATTTGTTCTCAAAGAGAGGTCTTGGAATTCTATTTTGCGATAGTTTGAGTGAATATACGTATAAGTTGTAGTAACAGTAGTGGAAGAATCCAAACAAGATGTTTTAATTAATTGTTTGCTAACAATTACATATAGCAATTCATCTATTTTGTAACGAATGTTCAATCGGTTCACCTTAACACGCCAAACAAGTCACCAGGCACAAACGTTTTCTCTTCCTTTACCTTGTAATTGAAACTATCACATCAGACAACACAACTGCATTGACATCATAATATTAACGGCCACCACAAACGCCTCTGTGGCAATGTCTTAAAATATACCTTTCTCAATTTTGCCATGCACCAAAACAAAGCAAATTGAGCACGCTTGGTATCTGTTTTTGTAAGTCGCCAAATAATATTCCGGATTGCTCTAAAACTGTGAAGGAGACTAATCGATAATCTGAGTATTTTCCGTGAATCATCTTTGTAAGTTATGCTGTGGGTCAGTGCATCAACACCTAATGTAGCTCACTCCAGTTTCTTCCACACCTTCTTGATTAAAGAATGAAGACGTTGAAATATCTTTTGGAAATGGAAAGTCATGAGAGCAAAAGTCCAGTTTTGCAGTGTTTATACAAGAGCAGAACTACATTTCAAAACATTGGTAGAATAGTATCAAAGTGCAAGTTATGAGCAAGAGGCAGACAAACTGCGCCCTTCAAAAAACAGTTTGTACACCTATACGTTACATGAAACTCAACCCAACCTTTTGGTTTTTACATGTTTTTCGCTTTGAAGAACTTTCCATGATCTAAGTATGCAAATATATTGACGCAGTCCCAGTTTGAAGAAATAAATAAAAAACATGTTTATAATATTGTGCCGTTATTGCGTCGCTGCGTATGTAATGGCTAACATGAGTATTTCCAACATTCGCAGGTTCATGTTCCATTCAGAAAAGGTAGTTATTTGGTTTTATAAACGTGTGTAGCAAAGAAATTAAAGCGGTTAGACTGCGGATTTGATTTTTACCAATATTTATAAGACGAAAGGCTGCTGCTGCTATGTATGCAACAAGGACACGTGATGCAGTACTAAAATCATTGAAATTATATTTAATTATATATCATATGTACGACCCAGTTGTCATTAAGTTTATCTTAATTACACAAATAATTTTTTGCATTAAGGTCATTGTACCGTTAGACAAAAGTTGTGAATGCTACCGTGAATCGTACCCAGCGTCAAATGCATTCCGGGCCTCTGTCATATCAATAGACGAAACATTCTTTATGCCAACATAGATGATTAAAGATTAATACTTGAGCACTCAACACCACAGTCATGATTTGGAAGTTCGCCAATTATTTCTCCTCTCACGGTTAACAAGCAAAAAATGTTGAAAATTGGAGATTTTCTGATCTGTCTATTATTCGGTTTGTGTGCACTTGCTCATAATCCTCATTTACCTCAATAGTTATAAACAATATTTCTATGCTACCTTTTTAACCGAATCGGCGTGTTGTTTTGCATAATAGTTTCAAATCTACAAGATATCTTATTTCCTATTTAAACGCAACGCCAGAATGCAATTGTGACAGTCAGTCAAATACAAGTATTGGATTTTGTTAGTAAATGATTTGCTCTATTCTTATTATATTCCACAATCTTTGGGTGCGCCTAAAAATTCTGTTCGTCGTGTTGTTAAATCAAGTTGCTGAAAGATGCGGACACAAATTTTCAAGTTGAGACTCCAGAAGTGGAAATCCTTCAAAGCAAAGCGAATCAATCATGACATTCAATTGTGCGTAAAAACAGCATATTTTGATTTAATAATGCAAATATTTTTCACATTTAGAACAAAACTATGGTGATTATAATAAATTACGACCGATATTACGTTGGTTAGTACTTTTCAACAAGGACAAAGTCATAAAAACAGAAAATGCATTTAAGAAACGATGACTGTATGTAAATGTAAATTATTTCTCTTTTAACCTCGACGTATTCTCTAGAAACTCTCGTACCAATCAACAATTGTATAGAATGTAGGCAAAGACGGTTTGAGAAGTTGGAAAAGGTAAGCTTACAATTGCAATGTGAAAGAATAACTTACTAATTTCAAATTTGTGCGTGATACAATTTATGTTAATGTACACGCCAATTCATGTATTTACACCTTTCCGTAATATTAAATGACATCAAAGATATTAGTGTGTAGTGATAGACTTGTGTTAGTAATTAAGTTAAACCGAGTTAATCTTGTCACATGAACTCTTAAAAAAGGACTCAAACATAGTCTAAATTTTTAAGAGAGCCACGAGGGTATCAAGATACTTACAAGCAATGTAACTACCCTATATCACACAGAATCGAAAGATATTTCCAGATAATGAAGGTATGAATAACAACTAACTGAAAAATATGATGGGGCTAACCCAACACTTTTTCTAGGCAACGATAATTGAGAACCAAAGAAGCTGTCTTAATCTCAGCCAACCCAAACCATAGTTACGACAATTTGGGATGATTTTTATGTAATTTTCTCTTTAGAGATTTTAAGTACATTGTTAATCTTTGGTCTCATTTATGTGATGCACCTTATATAGCGATTGCTCTCATTACACGTACGTTCTACTTGTATTCTATGGAAACGTGTAATTGTACATCAACGTAAAATGAATGAATGCCTTCATTCTACGAATGCATTGGCAGCAATTTACAGGACGATTCTAGAAGTTTAATTTAATAATCCTCGTATAACAAATTACGGGAAAACGTGTCTTAGTAGTAAAAATATAGTACCAATGATTCTTAAGAAGTGTGAATCAAGCAGCTTACACACATTAACACCAGCTGCAATAGCTAATAGGGAAGATGTGTTTGTCTTCAATCTGCAACCAAACTCTACAATCTGCTGTCAAACAAGTATAGCAATCTACCCAAAAGATCCTTCATTTCAGTTTCAAGAATATTGCCACTATTTTTATACCAAAATCAGTTGTTTTATTAAAAGTAACAATGATACATATCACCTGCCAGCTTACATGTTCATTAATTGTTTGATCAAGCATCAATAAGCTGAAATGAACTCCGGTTATATATATACGGGTTCCAGCCACAGTAATCGAATTACTGTTGACCAGCATTTAGTTGTAGGGTTTATGTTCTTCATTGCGCATTTATTTTAACGCTGAATTTCAATTTATTTCGCGAAACTTCATAACCATATGCGGAATTCATCGTCAAAATTAAAACTAACGATAATAGTTAGTCAGAATTGTCATCTATGCTACGGTAACCTTTATCGATGGTCAACAAACCTTGTGATTTTATAAAAAACTTAAATTCTATTTTAGTCGAATCTTTTAAATGTTTTACAAAACTACTTGCTATACGTAAAAACATTTGTTTTCCCAACATCATTTGGAAGCTTACAAATCGTTTTCAACGTCAAATAACAGATTCAATCGTTCAATCGTAGTTTAACACTATTAAGCCATGAGTATTAACATGTAAGCCGTACTAGTAACCAATTTTACCAACTAACTTCTAACACAACACTTCTCAAGAAGTAGCGATTTCAATCTATATTTGCAATCAAATTACTCAACTCTTAAATAAAAATGAAGTCCGTCGAATCCGTTCAATTTTAAAAAGTTATG
>JAANSM010002761.1:0-14262 GCA_036850725.1 Orchesella villosa | reverse complement strand
TTTCCCTATGGTTGTCCAGAAGAATATTGAAATAAAAACTGAATCTTGATAGTGTAGCATCATCCCGACCATATTTTGATAGTTATTTATCCTTAAAGGTGATTACAAGCAATCTACAAGGGTCTTCATATTCATATACTCCTCTGAAAATTAGGAAATTAAATAAAACTTTTACAGAAGTAATCAGCAGGGTATCATTTGGAATAAAGGAAGGCGAATCGAAATCGTCCTCCATAGGAGGGTGGGACAATTTATTGCTATGTGTAGTCATACTTACATCACAACACTAGCAGAGCTTGCATAATTTTCGCTTTACAAAGTATCAAAATTTGCTGTCGACCTACCTCTGCAATGCCTAAGCTATCGTTCCCTTGTTGAAGCTAAGGAAAGATGAAAACTGACTTGCAGAACGTTGATATTTCTCACATTTAAGAACAGACAAGTCCACTCCATTCTCCACTTTTCAGTTGGTTGTTTATTATTTCAACCCCCTCATACACTCTAAAATGTCAGACCTTTACCACGAGAGACTTTCTGTTGCTTGTCAAAGCCGTCTTCACTAAAAAATACAGTAAAAGTGCGTGCAGAATAGAATAGACTATAATATCAACCTATAAGCAACTAATGAACTACCGTAAACAAATGTGACAAATAAACTTGCGTAGGATGGCGAACCAGTTTAAGTACTTCTCCAGAGGCAGAGGCAAATTAAATCCATTCTCGAGTCAGGTTGGAAATGCGTATCTATATGCACTTTCTAAACTTTGAGTTTGAGCTACAGCTAATATTGTAAAATTAATTAAATTTTATGCGAGAAAATGCTGCAGAATTCCGGATGATTTGAACCAACAATGGTTGTTCACCAGAGTTTAATGTTAACAGAATTTTAGTGACTCTCCGTCTCGAAAAGATTACTGGTTCCCCTTAGCTTATATGTACACGTACTTTAGCCAGTTTTTGGTATCAGTTAATTGGTAGAAAGTTTTAAAGATGAACTAAAAGTTTTATATGAATAAATTAGTGTTTTAAAAGTTTAAATTTATTTTTTATATGTAGAATCATGAATGCTTTTTATTCATTTCCGATTTCCGTTGCTTTTATGATTAGGCTGGTTTAGGATTTGTTTTTCCAGTTTTCATTTCCATCTGAAAACGGATACTAGGTATAACGATGATGGTTCATTTTGCTTCTGCAGACATGTTTCACCTTTTGATGAATTATCAGAATTATCTGTAAATGTATCCTTACTACTCCTAGCATGCTCATTCCTTGCCTTGCACAGAAACACTTATCGTGGAAGACTTCCCCATCAAACATTTTAACCATACTTGATAATTTATTCATCTGTACAATAATAGCTACATTTAGGGCGGTATCTACTGTGTATTTTATGCAAGGACGTGATGTAATAAGTGTAAATGTTGAAATGGACCTCCACTAAGTTTTAAAACTGGATGCTGCGTACGCGTACATACGCACGTTTCCAAGTCTTAGTAAAGTTACAGACCTCAGGGAGAGAGACTGGGCCACCCGAGCGATTCGGTGGGATAAAAAATAACGTAAATTTGTACAAACTGTTTAGAATACACATCACCCAGTCCATTATTCTCGTGTAATATTCACATTTAATACCATCTCATCCTATAATTATCCAAGGGGTTCTTTCTCATCTTACTTTGATACATTATACTTCAATTTTTCTTCCAACTTCCCAAAAAGTCATTCTCTTCATTCAAACTCCTCTATCATATATATAAGTATGCATATCTTGTATGAAACATGATGTTATTCAATCTAAAACCCCGGTTGAACGAACGCAGTATTGCAGCAGGCTTGCATATGGACCGGAGAATATGATTCAATAGATGAATGGTGTGCTATCATATGGCTTCGGAGAATATTGCTAGAAGCCAAAGCTATTGTTTGGAAAAGAATGCATATAATATCATACGTTACGCATGAATGTAATATGCGCGATGCGATAAATAATGGATGAAAAGATCCTTTAAATATTATGCATCTTTTAAAAACCTCCTACACATGTAGATGCACATTTGATCACCAAAATGTAAAACATGCCTTCATGCTCAACAGAAACCTGAGCATTTCTTCATCGCACTCTCGCATCATCATCCATCCGGCACGGCACTCTCGAAGATGAGAAGAACAGAGGTGGTCCTCGTATCATAAAGTTGGAGTAATAAGTAAGTAGTCGTAATGACGTTGTTAATAGCATCGTAATTTCTGTCTTGTGCATCCTCGCCATATCCGTACTGATCCTCCAGTTGCCTCCAAAATAAAATGTTATATCATATTCATGCAACTTTTGACTTTACTTTTTCCTATCGATACAAAATTCCTAAAGCAGTTTGTAGCACGATATTCTCTCAGTATACATGGTTGTATTTCTCCCTCACCTTATGCTTAAGGTGGGCTGTTCTGAATGCTTCACCAAAGTTTACACACACATGAACATTTATCAAAACTTTTAATGTTTATTATTCGTTTCTCCTTAGTTGTTTCTTTCCTTTAGACTGTTCCGTCCAGGCAAGACGTTTACCTCTTTTTAGAACATCAAACTGGATATTAAAGGTTTATCTTAGAAATCTCTCTTCCTCATTTGAGAAGCACACAATAGGATGCCTACTATTTGGCATTACCTTTATTAAAATGACTTGTGATTTTCGTCTTAACGTATACGATCATCCAACTTTGCATTCCTCATGCTATATTATAGAGTGGGAGGCGGGCGTAATTTGACTACATTAACAACTTCGGCATCGTCTCTAGCTAAGTAGATATATTTCACTCATTGTCAGTCGCAGCCGTTATAAATTGCTTGAAATAAATTTCTATCCTAAGGTAGTAAGTAGTAAGTGAAAGCATAAATGCACAGTTTTATGACCGTGGAAGACCTCCCGTGAAACTAAAATTTGATTAGTATTTTAAGCAATCAGTATTTACCTGTCCGCCGACAATCGGCTCAAAAAGCAATTTCTATTTCAATGGTTTTTCCTCACACTTATTGTCAGCCACATTTACATAAGCAAAAAGGAAGCGTAGGACAATTTTCGCAGTAAAATAAGCTTCACAATCACATGGTAATTTGGACTGGAAGAATGGCGGCTACAGGTAGCAGGCTCTTCTGTTGAATTGCGTGATGGTAAATTAGTCAGACTAGGATTAAACTTGAGTAATGGTGCTGATAGTTCATGAAAAGGTATCATCTCATCAGTTTCATGCTAGAAAGATGCCAGCTTGTAAGCTGCCAATCGGGCCATTTCAGCTTAAAGAAAAGTAGGTCTTTATGACATATACACATGTACTTTCAGAATGCCTATGTACAAGAGAAGTTCTTCGTTTCCTTTTTTAAATATTTTTTGGCATAGTGCAAAATAAAAATGATGTTTTGCGTGGTATCCATGCGGCGTTTTGATTCTTATCGTAGGACAGTCATTACTATCACTGCCAAACATAACATTAATTTGCATGGACAATGGTTTCGATGCATCAAATTTTTGTCCTTCGTGCTGAAAGAAATTTTAAGCTACATTCATTCCTTATCTAAAATCAGCATTCTTAATTCTGCGCATGCCACATTTTCGTATTCATTTTTACTATAAACATTTAGGAATAGAAGGAGAGAGGGATGACACGAGATGTGTTTGAGAAACATGCGTGTCATGTGAACTCAAGAAAAGGTGCAGCAAAATGTTCATTTCGTGTTTGGGTTTTTCATTCATCACGATTCACAACGTTTGACAACTGTTGATTTTCCAGAGAGGATAGTGGGAAATTCCGACTTTTACTTTTCGAGTGGAACTTAGAACGATCTGACCAAAATCTATTTTTTAATGTTCAATCATTGTATTAATTCTTGCAGTCTCTTCATCGTGTCTTTTTGCTATGTCGTGTATGCATGTACTTAATGTTTGGGGTCTATTTGTAAAATCCTTGTTGTGCTTTGAAAATATTGAAAATGTTCAATTGGAAATCATTCTAACAGCAAAACTGCAAGACTACAGACTAGTTTCCAGCAGCTCCACAGTTTCATTTCTCATGATTGTGTCGTGACGATTTACACCAAACATTGATTCGATGAATGCAAGTGAGGAAGAAGCCGTGCATAAACTTTTAATATAAATTATATTCAGGTTTGTGCATATTATTAGTACGCAAAGACTTAAACGTTTAACTTCAGTTGCATTAACAATAGGAAAGTTATCTACATTCCATCCGTTATGCTATACTTCATATGATGTTGAATGTTAAGCAGATACAATACATTCAACATTACACATTCAATTCATTTTACTAGATTCTCAGTTCTAGATGTACACATGTATTTATTCAGGTTTCACTATACATTGTTGAATACACTGAGACAATTATTATGATGCGAAGGAATGTAAAAAAATCCCACTGCTTGTTCTTTCAATCACTATCCATCCGGATTCGTTTGTAGAGGTCGATGTTTTCATCCATGCAATGCAGCTTCTGTAGAATCAAGCTAAGTAGCAGCTTTTTGATTGCCACGTTTGCGTTCTGCATTTTGATCTCTCTTTTCCTGTTTCATGGTAGATTACCATTTCAATCTGGAATCTGATCCGTATCACTCATAGAATGTTGGATAGACGTGACGTATTCCATGAATTCTTCTGCCATTCTTCTTCAGCATCAAACCTGATCATCATTGTCGAGAATCGTATCTGATATCGAATTTTTAAGTGATGCAGATATGCACTTAATTTACGGGAGTCCGTTTCTGGTCTTTAACCTTTCATTTTTGATTGTGGCTTTGCTTTATTTGCTACGGTTTTCCCTTGGTCAGTCTATAATTCGTAGTAGACAATTTATCTGATCTAATACAAATAAATTAAGCATGTATGGTTCCTTACCACTTACTGATTTTGTCTTTGATAGTTCAAACTCATTATTCATTGATAAAATTTGGACCTTGCACTTTCAAATTGCAAAATTGCAAATAGATCCGCTTTATTAGCAGATCCGGTTAATTCTAACGAATGTAAACCTCAAGAAACAAATAAAAACACTGCTTTTGCACCACTGCACTCCTTCACTCAAAATATCCCAGGTAATTTCCCTAATTGTGAGTCATCCCGTTCGGGTTTCGTCCTCTGCTTTAGTTAATGATTGATAATGCCGAAATAAAAGTAATTGGCTAATTGCTTCTACTTATGATTGTTGAAACTTCTTATAGATTCAGATAAGTGCCGACCCTCCAAGTAGTTTAAGTTTGGTTACGATCCATTTACGAAGTTGAAACTTTCCCTTATAGCTTCATTTTGCTTTTTGACGCATTGTTGCAATTGCAATGAACCAGCGAAAGAAGTTTAGTTTTACGCATTTGCATTAGCTGGAATAGCTACAACATATCTTCACGGATACCTTGGTTGGTGGTGCTGAGTTGTTCAAAGAACGTAAAGAATGTCGCACAAGCCGCCATGTTAAAGAAGTCTATTTTGACAGCTGTGGTGTGAAAAGAATTTATAAGTAGCCTGCAGCTATTATCATATCGTCATTTCGTGGTGATCCTTTTTTATACTATGTATGTAACGCGCGTTTGGTAACAGAATCATGACTTGGAGACTGTTGAGCTTACACGCATTCGCATTTCTTCTCTTTGAATGGATAATATTCGAATGAAAGAAGGCAATTTCATGGTCATGTGTGGCCATAGTCATGGCGTATCAATTCAGAACAATGTGTGATACCATTTGGTTGGTGAATTAAATACAGCTTAAGTGAGCAATAAGTAAAACGGGCATTTGTAAGTGCAAAGACCAAACAAAAGAAGGAATGAGGTAAAATGTGCATGCAAACTATTAAAACTATTTCATTTTCAATCTCAATTTTGAAAACTTTGTTCATGATAAAAATAAGAATTTTGGACGGTAACATTCCGTAGTAGATGATTAGGATTAGATGAAGCTATAGTTATTTTACTTCCAATAAGATAAGTACTTTTTTGCAAATTTCTGTATTATTATTTCTTACGTCTAAATATAGCAATTTTTGATTAGGTCTGGTTTGTGTACTTTATACTTGCACCTTCCGAACATGGCGAGTCTGTGTCATGTCATGTCATCACAGTTCAACTTCGACTACAAAGCTGTAAGCTGTAACATATTGCATCAAGCAAACTTCTAGTGTATTTAAATGCTTCTTTGCTGTATAGCAGATAGAAAGTGTTTTACATTTCATTCTGTGTGTTTAACGTATATTTCGTTAAATTATGCGCCAAAGGCAAATTGCCGGTCTGGATACGTTTATCACCGATAACTCATTTTTTTTTAAGCAAGGTATGCTTCTTAATAGCTAGCATTGGCATTTTGGATCAATACTTGCATGAAACGTTTGTTTATCCCTTCAAACATTTATCTACATGAAACTAAAGCATCCCTTCACTAGGTACAAGGTTAATATAAATATAATATGGTGTTAGACCGATTCAAATGCCCCTTGTTCGCAAAATGTTCGCAACTCGTAACATTTCCAACTATAAGATTACTCCTAACTCCTGAATATACCTAAGTTTATAAATACGCATATAAAACCGAGCTTGATAAAAGCAAAGTATAGAATTTTTATATTGAACTTTGCATGGGCAATCATTTCAATCATGACAGTGAAGTGAAGATATGTATATCTCATGACTTGGCAAAATTTTGGATGAAACATTAAGTTAATTGCCAAAACATTGACATGAGCCGTCTTTTTGGTCTCGTAATGAACCAACCACCGCCAAGACACGGTCTTTCTGTTTCTAATAGATCAGTCAGTTCCAATGTCTACAGGCGGGCAAATAATGCATACATTTTATGTAGTAGACGTTACTATATAATGCACGTAATATATTTGCATTTTAGCTGAGCATTTTCTGATTCAGTAAGCTACATTGGAAAGTTAATGTTGCGTGTGGTGAAAAATGCAAAGTTTGTTTGCTTTTGATTTTTGAAGCATGTGTCTCCACTTCGGTTTCAGCATCTTGAGGCATCCTTAAATGTTAATTAGAGTCAGTTAAGAGCTACACTTCTGTATGGTAGACACTGTGCAAACCATTAGCCTTTCCTTGTACAGTAGTCTTTATATATACTATACGTTGTGCAGATGTGAAATCTGCTTAAAAAATGCGTCCTCGCTTCTCACGATTTATGACAGTGACAACAGAGATCTTTATGACTTCCAACTACTTCCAAGAAAAGGCACAGGAAGACAAATCTATCAATGCCTATCCTCTGAAATTATTAGAGTGTCTGGAATAGAAAGCTTTTTATGAAGTCTTTTATGCGTCTTGTCAACTGACTTACCATCAAGCCATCACTCATCTTATTCTCGAGTTGCACGTTTTTGTACCACATCCAGAAGAATTTTTTTCAAGCAATTTATTTGAAAAACAACATTCATTCTCAGTAGATGTAATGATGAAACTGTGGAGAAGATAGTAAAGTGACAAGTATTGCAGTTTCAATCTAAAATACTTTTGCGTGAAACTATAATTGTAAGAAATTCTCTTTCCTTTCATTCTTAACAAACGTCAAACATCTTAGCTGTAGATCTGAGTGAGACTCTTCTTGGTCGTGATTGTGTTTAGTTTGCATGAGCATGCTTATAAAGCAGAGAGACTTGTTGTCTTTTCATTCTCACTTTGCCCATTTCATTTAATTTTCTCAAATGAAGATTGAAATGGTAGTAATAAAATAGCTTCTTCAGAGGCAAAAGCAACGAAATGCATAAATTCAAGCACGTACGTACGCGTTACTTTTTGATTCATTTGCTAGGTTGAGGAGTGGCACTAGAATATAGCTGGTAGAATGTTTTGAAATATATATACCATACATATATGTTCATTTTACTACGAGCATGATTATATCGTAGCTTATGGGGGTTTTGTGAATCAGCTCCAGAAAAACCAGTAGTCATCAACTTAAAAGAGAAACCTTCAACTCCAATCCATTCGAATATAATTTTATACGGTAGTTTCAGTAGTATATGGTATATGAAAACAAAGTTGATTCTAATTTTACGCAACTGCGAATCTGTCTAAGGTATAGCAATTAACCTCTTATTTACTACCTCAATGAGATCATGCTTATTTCATCACGCTTGTTCATTTCATTCTGCAGTCATTTTATTCTATGAAAAAAGGAATAATATCATATTTCACCCCCATCCTTAAAATATCCCTGTTTTTTTAGTTTTAATGAGTAAAAATGAAACTGCAACTTAACATTGAACTTGAATATTGTGGAAGGAAAAGAGGTTAAGTTGTATCAGGGACGATGCACTGTACATCGCACACTCCCAAGACACACGTGTTATGTTATTGAGAAATGGTATTTTTGTGTGAATAGAGTTTATTTATTAACACCATGTATCAAACTAAAGATCTAATCAGATGTCTGTGCTTACAAATGCAATAAGATGTTTTATACGTCCGTGGCATTATGCATACTGTATTTTGAGGCTGACTTTGAATGTACGTCTATCTAAATGAAAAAATGTTTCTTCTAGTGTGGTACACGAAAGACGTGAAAAAACTGTCGTAATAATAAAACTGACACTGACTTTTTGTCAGTGACACGGAGTACGAGAAGGAGCGAGGTGCCGTGATTAATTGTTATAGCGGAATGAATTATGAGATTCTGATGTCGGATTTATGCAGCATAGGATTTGTTGTGAAGTTAAAGCAAATTAAACTTTAGCTTGTGCAAGTATTGTACGAAAATCTTACTTGCATGCAAAAGGTTTGTGAAGGCATATGAATACTCCACTTCACAACTTCTTTAGTTTGCTCCAAGTTCTGCAAAAGATCGTGAAGTAGTGTTTTAGTGTTTATCACCCTTTCGGTTATTAGCGTTGTTGTTCACTAGTTGTGTTAAGAGAATATGTAAGCCGAAATTATATGAGATATCGTGTCTTCTGATACAGAAACAGAATGTAGTATCATAGCATGAAACTGAAACAGGTAATAAAGCTGGGCATTCCAACGTTGTGTTTATCGTACTCGAAAACATAGATAAAGACACATGATAATGCGCATTTGTCCATCACTTTGGCCATTCTCCAAACTGTAAAAGAACGGTTCGAACTATCAACTATATGATACAAGCTTTTTTAATGCAGGAAGAAGTATACCACTGCAATCGTGCATTGTTTGTCTTTGTCTTCATGTATGAATAATTTTTGGAAAAAGGAATCTCTGAATGATAGCTTTACCTTATAAATTAATTCTAATAATTATTGTAAATTGTAATTTTTTGTATGTTGTATGTATAAACTTGTCAACCAAAGATGCAAATAGGTTTACATGTGCCCATGCCGTACGAATCATTTGGTTCATGAATCTTACATTCTGACAGACATTTTGTATAAAAATACAATGTGACACGCATGAATTTAACCGTAGTTAGCGTTTCATAGTGGCCGTGTAATTATTGTACCTTCGCGAACTATGCTCGACTTCATGCTAATATTCATTACACTTCTCTACTTTTGATTGAGTACTGGGACTCAAAATTCAGGTATCAAAATATATATGTCGTCTTTTGCAAAAGTGCTTGAGATCATAGTAATAAAAGCTGCATGAACTTATAAGAAAAGCAAATTGAAGAACATTTTTCTCCTTTGTTTTACCCCTATGTATGTACTTACTATCGTACTCAAGATCTTGATATGCAAGAAATTATTGTTGAAGATGTTGAGATCTAATTGAAAGGTTAAAAATAAAGGTGACGAGATGTGAGCCTCTCTCTATAGTCTCTTTAGAATTGTTGTTCTTCTCTTTGATTTTTACTACTGACAGTCTTTTATGCAATATACTACTTACTTGCCATAAGATCCCCTATGGTTTTATGCTGTCTTCTTTTTGTATGTTTCACCGCCATAATATCACCTCAGCTCGTCATATACGTAGTAATACTCCATCCAAAACTTTGCTAACCATCACCTTGTACTGCTCTCATTAAAAAGGTGTATTTTGCCTTTTTTTTCATACTTGTCAGAATATAAGTATGAAGAAAGAGACTATAGATTGTATTCCTTTGGTACACTTTTTTACATTGGACTGGCTACTTGCAATAATTATGTATGTATGCTTAAATTAGTACAATGAAACATCCAATTAGGCTATGTAGCATAGAAAGGCAACATTATGCCTTTAACTTGCTTGAGGGGTATTATGACAAAAGCCTTTATTGGAAAAAGTACCAGTGCAGTATTGTATTGGATGATGGAACAGAATATTACATCGCCACAGTAAGATGATTGTATAGGTGAAACGGAAAGCATAAGTCTCTTTACTTAGTTGTTAGTCACTGCAGAAACTGATCCTAGATAATACAGAAGCATATTATAATTTGGACGCAACTAGGATTGCATGCAAATCAAGGTAAACTTGATAATTTTATTTAAAAAATCCAACATGATTTTAGGCTTCTTTCACCCATCACTGTAAATTGCTGTCGGACACCTGGCAAAGAAAATCATCAGTGAATGATAATGAATGCAGCTTCAGACATTCATGATTGAATGTGTAAAACATTCAGGCAATTTCATGCAAAATTATGGGAAGAATTTTGTAGACATTACGTCGCAGTATCCAGTAAATAAATATTGATGCTGATGCATCATGACTACTGGCTGACATGAACAAGAAGGTACATTTGTTAGGTAGAATAGAATGTATGCATACATATATACCTTCATCGTTGATCCCAATGCAATGATCTCTCCCGATAGTAATCCCAATCCCTTTGAATGCTTATACTTATGTGGATATAATATGGGTGTTGTTGTGTTATCCAAGAATTTGGAATTCATTGATGCTACTGTGGCAAAAAATATCAGTTGTCTCATCATCTCATCTCACTTAAGTATTGAAACCGGCTGTGGTACGTGTCCAATCTTTATGAATTAACTTTTTCTTGTCAGCGTTGGAAGAAAAGGGCACGGCATTGTGTATAGCATGAAGTTTGTAGAAAATTTTTATGAATGGATGACGGAACAAGAAAATAAGGACCAAGAACGGGTCGAAAAAACGTAAATGTCTTGGGGCACTACATTATTTTAAACATTGCTCAGGTAAACACAAACACATAAACGATGGACTGATGCTGACGTTCCTGATTATGACGACAGTGTGGAGGAACGATTGTGTCCATCGAATCTCATCGTTTCTTGTCATACTCCATAGGTAGGATCAAGGTGTAGCATTGTAAATAATATGCAAACTTCTTTTTTCTGTAGATAAATAGAAGCCTGATCTCATGTCTTGAGTCAGTCTGAACTAAACACGATATGGCTTGAAAGATAACTTGACTAATGTATACTTAAATCTATTTTTTATTTAAGAAATAATTTGATGATCTTCATAATATTCTTAAGAAAATAAATGCTGTTGGTTTTTTTCGTATTCCCTGTAGCTTCAAAAAGTCATGAATGAGATAGTTGCTTGCATAGCATAGTAATCTTAACATCATATATGAGTAATATAACAAATATGAAAAAGATTGAATGAACCCATCGGATATTTTTACAGCATGAGTTATAATAGTGTTTTAAATTACGAATTTTAGTGTAAAACCGGCTGTCGCTAAAAAGTCAAGAGATAGGATCCACCTTTGAATGAAACGAAAATTGAGGGTGGGGGTGGAAACAAGTTTACCCCATAGACTTGCAAATTTTTGCAATTTTTTATTCTCTATGTGATCTCTTATGTACAAGCGTTGCTGGTGGTATCCTCAATTTATTACTGGATATTCATGAATAATATGACAAAAGGTGCGCAAAGAGCGAGTGCAGTGCACACACGCGTGAGTCATGTACTTTTTGGGTGGGATATTGTCCTATCGCATCATATCGTATCGTAATATACCATTTTTATACAGTACATTTAATGCTGTACTGACTTCGCACAGATTTGTTGTTTCTAAAAAATAGCAATTTTTTGTTTTATGACTCTCGTTGTTTTTTGTTGGCTTGATACTTGACTGTTGACTGTGAGTGCAGTTTACTTTTTGTTTGTGGTATGATATGGGCTTCTTCTCGTAATGTGTTTACTATTTTATGGTGGACGGATAGGTGAATGTAATAAAATATAATGTTTTTTAAGGTGCATTATAATTCATCGATTCTGTTGGTTTAAAAAGCACACAAAAGTATGTAAGCAAACGGGTTGAGATTCATGGAGTAGATTGAATGAGAAAAATATATGGATTGCTTACAGATTTAACTTATTTTGATAGGCATGACGTAATTTTTGATGAAGCAAATGACTCTGTGGCACGCTTTAAAATCCCTTGCAGAAAAAGCTTGCTCTTCGCTTCATTAGTAGCAGACTTTTCGCCTTCAAATCAGCATGTCACATTGCGATACAATGTTTGTTATGGATTAATCTGAATTTGTTGGATCAAATTATTGTTTCTCTTTCATTATAGGAATTCGTGGGGAAAGAGTTTTTAAGTCGCTTGATGTCAGTCCCAAGAGAAGTTTCGTTGTTGGAGGATATCAGAATTAGTGAAGGAGAGCGAGCGATAGAGCGTACAAAAAATAGGAAAATACCCTCTGGGTGTTTCGGATAACTCATGACAAGGTAAGCTCAGTTTCACTCGGTTCTGATTTTCACAATATAACGAACTATCTTTCTAGACTCGATTAATGTAAACAGATAGTAAAAGACTCTTGCATGTACTTTAGAATCAAATTAAATGTTGGAAATTTTCGTGGTAGGGGTAAAGGGTAAATGTTAAGCTGCTGAACGGTATTTTCAGCAAGTTATGCGTTTACGAAATTGTATGTCTGTCTGTGCGTCCGGTCTGGCTCATATACTTAGAGCCCTGAGCATTTCCCGGCTTATAAGTCGGGAAGTCCTTATAAGTCCTATAAAGTAGTATATAAGGGTATACATAATGGGTAATCTGTAGACAGTGTTGTTGTAATTTATATCGACGAGCCCTCCTAATCCTTGTTGAGTATAAATGTGCAGAGCATTCATTCAGAATCTTTTCGTTTTCCAAAGCGTTTCCTTCAAAAGTTATATTAGATGATTTAATACAGAAGTTCTTAACCTGATGAAAACCTGATTGCGAGTGACTCTTTACTACTACGTCTCAATGAAAACTAGTTAGAGATCGGGACATTGATTAAACTTTAAACTTCCGCTTGGAAGTTGAGCGGAAGACGAGACTCCAGTGGTTTAGACTGGTAGCCCGAAATTAAGTTATTGCACCTCCCCGTTCTGTCTAGTTCGAGATCGGGACATTGATTAAACTTTAAACTTCCGCTTGGAAGTTGAGCGGAAGACGAGACTCCAGTGGTTTAGACTGGTAGCCCGAAATTAAGTTATTGCACCTCCCTGTTCTGTGTACTTGAATTTAATGATTTGACAAGAACGTTTTATGTACTTAATGTTGATTTGTTGCATTATCATGTCTCCAAAAATTATCAGCACTGCTGTAAACTTGAACCCCAATGCAACGCCTTCGAATTGCGTAGAATCATAATAGCCAAATCGCGTGTGGTCCTTAAACTGCAGTCCCCCTGCCACTTGATACAGATTATACAAAAATAGGTTTGGTGGAGCTACATATTTTAATGAGACAGGGAGAAAAGAGTTTTTGTTATTTAAGCTTATATATATCCCATATTGCGTCAGGCTGAAGGGTTTATAGTATCTCATGGTTTAATCATGATCTACAACCAGATAAAATGAAATTGTGTTTGAACTAATGTGTAAAACGCAAGAAAGTTGTTTAAACTGTTTAGTCCTCAATTTATAAATTCGATGTTTACGAAACTACGAAACGAATGCATATATTTTAGGCAATCCATTGAAGTTTAAAGAGCCCCTCTTCCTCCACCACATGGGACGGTTTTATCCCTGATTGAACCAGGCTAGCTTTGGTTCTACTTAAAATTGCCTAAAATTGATCTGGTGGAGTTAAATGAAGGATTTTGAAAGTTAAGTATTATCGGAAACAGTAAGTCGGTTGTACTCAGTCTTTATTCTACCTTCCATAAATGTATTGTCTTATTTTCTATAAAACCTATCATTTGAAAAAGAATACTAGGGAATCACACACATCGAGAAAAGGTAACAAAAGATAAGTGCAACATGTCATGTCGTCAGTATATGATGCTAGGGTAAATCTTAGTAGCTATTCAGAGAAAGAGTAAGAGTAAAAACTATCCCACCAGCCAACAGAGTCAGTCTATGGAAACTTATGAGGAACAAAAGTTGAG